>JAQFXU010004002.1:0-14586 GCA_034693705.1 Spatulosminthurus flaviceps
TTAATTTAAAACCAGTATCGAAGAAAACTATTGAGGACTATGAGGACGATCGAGAGTCAAAAATATGGAAAAAGTTTATACATAAACAATTAAAACTGACCTCGAAATTCAACGCTACATACGAAAATGATATGCACCTCAATCCAAATCAGAGCATCCCACTCAAGTGAGATAGAAATGAAATAGAATTTAATCATAGGATTTTCCTTATTATGACCATTTAAAAAAAATTAAATAAAAAAAATTTATTACGAACAAATAGCCCTAATCACGTGTCAAAACACACTTTTAAATGTGACGAAACGAGTTAATTTAGAATGGCAAAAGTTAATTCAATGAAAAAAAAGTGCCATAACAATAGCCATGCTACTCAATAGTCTATGTTCTATCTATAGCCAAGTACTCATATATATTTATGTGGATGAGAGCACAATATAGTCATACTTTTAAATATTAATTAAAATATTCCAACTAAACTGGCAATTAGTTTTTGCCAACAGAATAAATCCAAACCAGTTTATTTGTTTCGAGTGCGATTCATATGTACGTACAGTAGTAACGGTACTAGGGAGAAATTAACAACTGTCCAACCACACACCGCATCATAGTCCACTGGTTAAAAGAAGCAGTTAGGGACGCTCTGATAAAACACTAACCTGAAAAGATATCGAGCTAAATGCATTTTTAATATGAATTCAATATAAGTGTAGAGCAAGTGTTCACATATGTAGGTCTCCTTTAACACCGCGACTGACTACAGCAAAAAAAAAAGATCGGTAAACAGAAAACACCCAAAGCATAAAAGCATTAAAAATGCTTTCTTTTTATATGGTTCAAGTAAAGAAAAACTTGTTTCAGTTGATCCCCACTACCACTACTGTATAGAAACTAGAATATTAAATCAGTCTTGGGAGAATAATAATCATCATTTTTTTAATCACTTTCGATATCCTCCCTTCTCTCTCTCTCTCTTCCTCCAATCATTCCATCAGGCATATGTCTTTATACTCAACATATTCTTAATTACATATCATTTATGAATGATAAAAAACCCATTCTCCAACAGAATCTACAACTTTTTCTGTAGATTGTGGAGAAATTATTTCCAAAAGTTATTGTTCCACTAGAAATCTAGTATTCTCTCATCTCTCAAGTAGTAATAGATTTTAAAGGTGTTTTTAATTTACCCTTGAAACTTTTGCCGGCATTTTTTGCTCCAATAACTACAGAGCAGGGAATTCCTCTCCTAATAGTGGGTGATTTTACATTTTTACAGATTCTCATAAAAATTTCCTTTATGACTGTATTTATTTATTTTTAGGAGGGTCTGCCTCACAAGAACATGGAAATTGTAAATAAATTTTATTTATGGCTGCACATTAATTTTTGGACCTACAAAGCAAAATCCATATGGAAACATTTTTTCGAGTGCGTGCAAGATAAATGGGTGTCATAAAATCTGGGAGTAACAATAGGGAGGATATCAATTTTCTATATGATACTAAGCGGAAAAATTATTACGCAAGTTAATCACACCATGTTTGTAACTAATTAAGGGCAGAGCTACTATTCCTTTCCCATCTGCAATCCATCCCAAAACTGATCCATACAATATCCTTTACTATTTAGCTCTCATTTATGTACCTACTTGTGCTTGCTACTGATTAATACAATAAAAAAACACACCTACTCCAACATCCTCAACTACATATCTTCAAGCTACGTAGTTGATAGATACATGGAATTAATTGACAAATTTCCCCTCAAACCCACCTCTCGTTAGAAATGGTTCACTTTTTAACAAATGAATGAATGCGGATATCATTGATATTTATATTATTATTTGAAGTTTCATATATACAATGAGCTACTAAAGGACTGTAGGCAGAATAGGCAGATACATATATGTAGAGTCGTTGAGAGAGGAGAGAAAAATGTAGCAGCCCATTTTTTGTGTAAATATTGTATGTACTATTTGTAATGGCCCACGAGGTACATACCATAGAATATTGTAATCATGGCCCAAAGTCTACACGTGTATTAGGGGAGTTTTCACATCAAATCCTTGTTCATTGTAAGCCCAAAGACAAGATTGTTTCGCCAACGCCACGAGCCCCACGATAAAGTCACAGGTATAAATATCAAATTTAATTGGGCTGACGTGGTCGAGTCCATAAGTTCATTGAAAGAGCTCAAAAGCATAAGTAAGAATCATTATTACACATTCTGGAATTCACATTGATACTTCCATCCCACACGTACACTTTCCTTCATTTCCTTATTTACCGAATGTACACTCATTTTTCCCTACTAACATTTACTACTACCACTTAACACATTATTACTTTTGCTACCTTAAATAAACTCTGTTTCTACATCCTCAATTTCCCTTCCCTATATATAGACTTTGTGAAAATTATGACAAATTACATATGATACGTGGGTGTGCACACTTCACAGTCTCTTCTGCACTGTCCTCTTAAGCAATTATTATAACGCTTGAAATTAAAGCTAATAGAGCTAAAATCCTATAAAATATCATCATTAAAAAACTATAAATTATAAAAGTCCAGAAAAGCTTCACCCATAACAAATAAAAAGGCTCATCAAATATGAAAATACTTTGGACACAAGGAAAAGTACAGAGAAAAATTTTTAGATAGAAAAAAAGCGCATCAATTCTTCACGATATTTTAAGGAGAAAAAGAGCTCGTGTTATGTTGCCAAGCCACACATGGATACTTATGTCAGATTTGAAAATCCCCAGGAAAAACTATTATGGCTGTAGATGTGAAAAAATACAGGTAATTCCATGTAAATTCTATACCCACATATTCTCAGTCAAAAATTGAGGAATTGCTTTTGTTCCCTCTGACTCTGCTGAATATTTAAAAGTTAAGAGAGCTCTTGCTCATGGACTGAGAAAAAGTCCATTTTTACGGACTCACTCACACAGAAAACGTGCACTTGTCAATATGATAGAGGAATTATAAGAGGCCTCCTCTTCACGTGCAAAAATTTCTATACACGCTTCCTATATGCACCCATACTTTTTACCCTTATTACAAACATAGATAAGGGGGAAAAACATTGACGGGCATGCTTATACTAATAAAAATCCTAATAAAATGTAAGCATAGAAACAAGTATCAAGGCTACTTACTATTATTTATCTTATATTCTATCCACATTCACCGTACACATCTCTCAGTTGTCCCTACCTATCTGTATACCTACGTACATACACATTCAACTACATACGCTAAGAATAGAAGGCACGCTATAGATCAAGTATTTTATAATGTTGCATTCAATAATTCAAACTAAAAAGATTATTGTGTTTTGCTACAAGGCAATGTGCTCCATAAAGTCAAAAGTGCATTGAAAAACCTAAGAGCTTGCCAATTATTATTACTTTTATATGACTTGATTTCTATCTCCACTCATGCATCCTCCATCCACTCATCAAGAGCTGTACACAGTACACATAGGAAAAGAGATACAAAAGTTCAATACCTAAAAGCAAAGCAGAACCTCCCCTCTATATACGTTTCTCATTAAATACCTTCACCCTTTATCTCTCTCACCATCAAACATAGAGAAACATCCATAAGGAAGACTCACTCAGAACAAGATGAGCAGAATCAGATCATTCAAATGACAACCATCTGTTACTCTACAAGAAAATATTACGTTGCAAATCTATCAATTTAAAAAAAATCCACCTCTGTATTATAACCATATTTCTATATCATTCTTTTGTAACCTAACCCAAAGCTCCGTTCGACTTTAGTCGCTACACACCTTTATCCAAAAAATTATGATTCACTCCTCTCTCCTCACTACAAAAAAACTAGCTGGAAGAAAAACGAAATGCGCACAGAATGAAATGACATTTTCTATGTATATCCGTATCCGTCTCTATCTACTAATCTTAATCTGATTTTCAATTTAAATTAAGCTATACCAAAAAACAATTCTCCTTGTGTCCTGTTAGTCTCCGTGTCATCCGCTACTACTTACTACATACTTGAATAAAACCATTCCACATGAAAACTCAAAGGATCAAGTGAGGAATCTTGGTGTAGATCTACAACTAAATTATGTGAATTTACACAATGTCATTACTAGAGGAATGAATGATTCACGTCATGCAATATCCTCTAGCGTGTGTGTGTGTGTATGCACAAATGTAATATATTAAGATTGATAAAATACCTAATTTTTTTTTCTCTCTCCAACCAATCGCCCATAGCTACCAAGATTCTCAATGCTCTGAGAAAATCTTACTCACTCAGACATCCTGAACTTGACATTCAATTTTTTTCCCTAGAGATTTACTTACGTACACACCATATAGCTTTTAGCACCTACCAAAAAGTAAAGTACTCAGAAAGAAAAAAAAAGAAAGACAAGATGAGATTCTCATGCACAACATGGAACCTTGTAAAATTATCTCTGTCTCCACAACCAACCATTTTTTTTAGGGTAAAGTGTATAATACAGACAGATATAGTATGAAAAAAACTATATAAATTCATATGATATTTATTCTGTGGGTTACGTTTAGTATATAGTAATATCTATGTACAAATATAAAAAGAAATCTCCTTGTAAAAGTTTTTATCCCAAAGTTTTCCACCAAAATGTTACGTGCAAGGGTTGACTTAATAGAGGGAAATGATTGGGAACGTAATTGGACGGCCTTAACATTGAGAAAGAACCATTTGAGAACTGAATATCATATAAGCTCAATTTTTTTCCTATAAAAAAAAGTTAGTATAAATTTTAAGCTTTCATAGGAAAAAAAATCTTTTCAATTTTAAGTTTTATTTAAGGGGAACCAAGACCCAGTGTAGTTTTAATGCATCTTCATGCAACTGAGAGATACAAAATAAGATATTATTTTATGGGAGTGTATTCCGGATGAGAGATGCTCTACGTAAGTAGGTAGGAGAGAGAGAGAGAGAGAGAGAGCGTGTGTTATATCTGACTTTGACACTGAATAATTTTTACAACCCAAACAAGAAAACTTGTTGATTATTAAACTTGAAAAATTTCAGGGAATTTTTCATAAGGAAGTGTGTATAAATATGTGAATATTGTCATAAAAATTCCCTTATGTTACTCCTTCCAAGTCCTCATCCATTGTGTCATGATGAGGTGAGGTGAGTAGACCAAGAGGAATTTGAAAGAGTCACAGATTATTATTATTACATGAATGGAATCACATTATTTCACATCCACCTTAACTCCTCTCTCATTATGAATTAGCATCACTCTGTATTAGTATTTTTCATTGGGGGACCAGCATAATTTTCATTGTCGGTCATCTTCGTCATTTAGCCAAATATTTCAAGAGCAAGGGTAAAGCAAGAAGTGAATCTCCGTGTCAGCTGTCACATTAATTATTTAGTACAGTCAACACTTTTGGGACTTTCAATCACGCTCCAAACTAAAACACTATGTACATACAAAAAAAACATCATTCATTAGCACGTTTTGCTATTCCACAACTTGACCAACACGTTCATTGAGCTGGTTGTAAATTATCCCAATATTATGAAACTATACGGAGCTCGAGAGTCGACGACACTTTTCCCTATATAATCATCATTTGCTGAAGATAAAAAAAACAGGCTTTTTCACCTCTTTCCATCAAGTGTGGGTTTCTTGTGCCAACTTGTGTTTATTATATATTTGCTAATATCCGGTGTTGGTGAACTTCAACTTGAATTAGAAAATCTCCTTGCATCATCATCTTTTTAATGCTTTTTAACTACCTGCTTCACTACATCATTTCTATATCATTTCCCACTTCTCTCTCTCTCTCTCTCCCTCGTCAACATGTCTACACACTCGATCATTTTCACTCACTTTTGAATGTCAATCCCAACGCTTTTTCCTTGTTCTTGTAAATACTACGTGTCACATTTTCTTCCCATATGTTACTCAAGTAATAAATGCAAGGTAAGGGGGAAAAGGATAAATACTCAATAATTTTTGAATGGGAGGTGTAGTAGATTAAAGAGAGGCTACCAATAATATTTTCTTCATATTTGACAGCTTATATTGTTTTTTGTGAGGTAAATGACGGTTAACATGTTGAAAATAACATACTACATTATTAGCATGGCTGATTTAATTATTACTAATCTATATCCATTCAACAGAGCGTACTACAACTAAAGAGAATTAATATGCAAGAGGTGTTGGGGCAAGAATGTGTAGTAAAAAAAGCCTTTTATTATTCCTACGATTTTGATAGCTCTCCAACACTACCTGTATTTACCAATACAGGAGAAGATAACATTTTGTCATAATCACAATATGGAATCCGTATGGTTCAAATTCCTGTTAATCTCATGGGTGAAAAAATAATGTTAGTAAACCTGTAGGTATACAGATGTGTGAGTAGGAGCTAATTCATATGTATGTATGATTACTGTAAACTGAACGGAGTGTTGAGACACATGGTCAGAGAGAGAGAGAGAGACTGTTAATTCAAAGCGGTATATAGAGAAGTGAGTACATAGAAATATGATGAGGACGTTTAGAAGGTCCTTGGTAAGATTTTTTGGACAAATCTCTTCAAGTTGACCTCAGAGTGCGTGCCATCTTATTTATTCACTTTTATGGACAACCTAAAGGAACAATGGAAAATTTCTCTCTCTTGTCTTTGGTTCCATTCTAATTCATATAACTTGTATATCTACATGTAGTAGTAATAGACCTTTATAAATACAAGATTTTCCAATCCTTTTCTTACATGCTTGTTTTTTTTACATTTCCATGAATATCAAATTCCTCCTTTGAAAATGTAATACCAAGAGTAAGAGATTTAAGATTTAAGGGCATATGGTTGAAAAAAATTATTTTTGTCCATTTCGCGGTCAAGTGCGAAACTAGAAACTTCCACTAAAAAATATGATCTTTTTTTTCTACAGCAGTTCACTGGATAGAGGAGCTTATAGTTGGGATAAGAAAAAAACCTACCTTAAGGTTTCTGACGTAAAACCATTTTTTTAACCTCGTTCTACAATATCCTATATGTAAACGTACCGGTAAACTTTTTCTTCTCTTTATCATCTCATCCACAGAAGATTTTGCTAGTAAAGTACAGTTCGCAGTTCGAGTGTATACATTCATTAGATACTCCTACAGATCCGCAATAAAAAGAATACGGCTTTCCATATTTTGATGATGGTAGTAAATTTTTTCTATGTGCCACTACATCTTCTAAAAATTCTCACAACAATACGTTATATATGACACGAGGGCCGTGAAGTCTGTTTTTTTTCGAATTTGGCGCCCCTTTATGACATTGTGATTTCTTTTTGAATTTTTTCAAATCCTCCTAATTCCTACACATATTCAAAAGAAGTTTCCTTTCTCGCCCTTTTTCTTAGTACAATTTCTTTGTATGATTATTTACTATATTACGACGTGGTTGATGAGGGAAAATGCTTAGTAAATATGTTGACATATTTTTCTTCACTCTGTCATTTTCCAAGTTTTTTTCCCCGGCCAAGGGCATTATACTTCCACATAGACTTGAGCTATCTCCATGTTTACATCTCCAATCCTTACTTATGTAGATACTATGTACATGGCGACACACAAATCACACAAATGAACAGTCAAAAGAAACAATAAACCAATGTTTGACAAGAAGGACCGTACACGTACACACGCAGCCCTCCTACTACAAACTTGATCTTTGCAAAATATGCATGGAAAATCCATACATATAAATATTTTCCTACGATAAAACGTCAAGTTAAATGCACATAACACAAAACACAAAAGCGTAAAGGACTTAAAGGAGAAAAAGCTCATATCCATCATAAGAAATAGACATGGACCAGCCCCTACATGTTAACACATGTAACCCAAGTTACTAATAGTCAATCGGAGCAATCAATTATGATTTAAGGGACGACAACAAAATGAATTATAGTCAAGCCAATCTAAAATGTATGCACACAAACGAGTCATTTAACAGAGAGTCACACAACAATAATAAACCTACACACGCTTTTACATGCTCTTCTTTCTCTCACCATACAATCCAATTGATTTGTTCCTACAAATACTAACATACGTAATCGTATTATGAATTTCCATGTCTATCTCTTACACATATAAAGTTAAGACCATTGTAGAATCAAAGTTTCAATGAAATTCCCAATTATGACCATTTCTCAATCAACCAATATCACACTCACACAAGAGGGTTGGCTCGTATGGAGGAGAGCTGTTAAATTATGGCACGATTCAATCAAAGCATGCTCTAGAGTGCCATGGTAAAGTGAAAAGGAAGGTGCTTTACTAGATTAACGGTAACAGGAGATTCCATAACTCACTCCAATCACCACCCTTAAAGCAATAATATTCTGCATAATTATTATAAAGGTAAAGAATGAGCGAGAGAGAGAGAGAGAGAGAGAGAGAAAAGTATATACGCACAGATACGCAATTATTAATATTAATCACATGAGCAACGAGGCCTTAAAGGATGAATCCAACCAAGAGTCGAGAAAGGCTAAACTGATATAAAATCACACATGAAATCAAATGGTTAAGGCTAAATCATAATGGATTACCTCTACAAAACAACCCTTTTAATATGATTACCCACACCAGAAATATTTACGAGCACCGCACTCTATGCGACATTCACTTGTTCTCTCTATAATATATTACGCTTAATGCACATATGCATTAGTCCATACTCTCAACTCCAATGTACAAACACAGGTAAAATACATGCATATGGTTCGGCCGTTCTATATAGTGCAAAAAAGCTCTATGCATTTTACACGTTGACATTCAGAGACAAATCATTTCTCTCTCTCTCTCTCTCTCTCTCATCGCCACAGAAATTAATCTCTTCACATTTACAAGATTTTACCAATGAAAAATACATTTGGACATCACATAAACATGATGATTGTATACACTTGTGAATTTACTCATTTAACTACATGCAATATACATATATATAGTGTACACTTAAATGTTTATATATACAAGCATTATGTATTATATTGAAAAAATAAATAAAAAAAATAATGAAGAAGAGCCCTTAGAGAAAAACACGGATTGCCATGAAAAAAGGCCTCCGTATTTAAAGTTGTAATGGTCAGAGGAGTTAAAGATGTTTGCATGTAATGAGAGAGGCATTTCGACCCTCTGAAGGAAAAATGCCTTCCCTCATTTACATATATTGAGAAGAAGAAGAAGCTAGCACATTTCTCATGAGAGTTGGAACTTTAGTCAGTAATTAGTGTGACTAAAAATTTAAAAAATGATCACCTTCTTCTTCTCTCTCTCTCTCTCTCTCATTCCATACCTCCTATATATTGTGTAAGTGTCGGCAACTGCTCATTACTTATATATTTTTCCAATCCGTCAAATTTCAAGAACGACAACTATTTGGCCAGCTATTGAAAAATTATTGGCTTTAGCACGCATAGCAGCAAGGATTTGAGGAGTCAAAGAAGGAGCCCAAGATTCTTTGTGTGTGTATATGAGAGAAAAATACAATAATTCTAGTCAACTCTCCTACCACACTCAATGTGGAGGGCAAATAATATTCCATACCTTCGCAAACGTCATATTAAAGGTTCATAGCTAAAATTAACTATAACAAATATCATAGAGACTTGTGTAAGGGAAATAATAATGGAGAGTCAGGAATTTGTCAAAGTTAACTACTATACGTGCTTTCAAATATATATGATAATAATTAGAAAAAAAGTAAATTGTGGTTTTCAATTATATTATCTACAATAGCATATTACATATAAGCAATGATGAGCAATTCTCAATAGTCAGGGGGACGTGAAATAATCACAGATTCAGAATATTATGTACGTGAGGATAAATAAGATGCTACATAATAATACCCACTCACTGTAGCTAATGCGGTGTAAATCAATGCATAAAATTAAAAGTCACACTTCACTACCCACAAATTTACTAAGGCCGATAATGGAATCAGAGAGATCCGAAGGCAGTTTTGGCATTTACAAAAAATAAATGTCCTTTAAAAATAACAAGATAAGCGATGCTCATTCAAAACAAGCAAATACTTTTACACATAAACAAATTGAGGAATCCAGTCTCATATCATTCTTATTTTTCATCCTATACTTACAACAACTCTACCCCAATGATACTGTGTACAATGAAACTAGTAAAAAAACACGTTCCTTCCATCAAAAACTACTCAAACTTTATAAGCTGCTTTCTCAATTTAAATATCTACATTCAAAGGAGAATTTAATATTGAAATTCTTTTAAAGAGATTTTAAGTAAGAAAGTGAATATTTACGTGGTATAAAAAATCAGGGCCTGTCATTCTTTCCCACCACATAATTTATCCCACGAGATAAATATAATGAAATTTTTACCCTGAGCTATTCTCCATAAAAAATCTAGCCCTCCTCGGAAATAGACTCATTGCCAATTGAGACCAAATCCCACAAAATATTGACGTTCATTTGACAAATCTCGACCCTGAGCCAATGTTTTTCCATAAAGTATTTTTAACCAAATATCCCTTCAAAAAAATCATACAAAGCATTTTTCCCCTTCAAATTTCTATCAAATGTAACCACCAAACTGAACAGGTTGCTAAGCAATATTTATTTTTTTCCTAAAACCATAAGGGACAGTCCTGACCACCATCCTAGGTCAAACCTTCCACAATAACCAAATGAAATACAGTAGGACTTAAAAAATTCATGGAAATTTAAAACATTTATAAACCATTGACTCATTCATAACCATAGTCAACGATATAAAATAGCCGACTAAAAGGACACCCCAGACATAAATAAAAACTTTTTCTTCCAAAACCACCAATGGAAAATGTAAACCAATGCAAAGAGAAACCAACGGAATGTGAGTCAATGGGAAAGTAAACAATGTATGATGTAATTTATGGAAATAAGCATGAAAAAATTATTATATTTTATAGCATTGAAATACTTCCAAAAAACGTTCTGGCCAAGTTACACACACTGCACTGTAGACACGTCAGCTCTACATAACATCATATTTTAATAAACCACAATTGTTAAGTAAGCCTTCCCAACAACTTTATGTATATCCTCAATGGTATAAATGACCCTCCCTGACCACAACATCTCATATTTGAGTAAGACAGCCCTGTAAATAGAGTACCTACAGTACGATAAACTATCCAAGTAAGTAACAATTTCCAACTGAAATTTTGGCACTCATTTGAAATTGCCCATTTCGTTATCTCTATTAGTTAAGTTGGAATTGAAGGGAGGGATAGTTGCGGAACAAAGACATTACTGTCATTATTCTTGGCTTTGGCTTTGTCACAGGGAAAATATATATAGAAACAGAGAGAGAGAGAGAGAGAGAGAATGTCAAGCCATGACCACGGGAAGACCCTCAGGATGAAATGTTCTTCAGGCTTTGTTACTAACTAAGAACAAAATAGCTGCCACAATAAAAGTCCCATTTTCTCCTTATTATCTCATGCATAGCCCTAATTTGCCAAAGTAATCATAATACTTATACCTATTACTATACATTTAAACAAGGTTTCTCTTCAACCCTCTCTATTATAACAGGAATATGTAATCTACCTTCCCCTTATTTAATTTTACCCTCGCCAAAAAAAAAAGAAAATTATTAGTTTAAAATTAGCTCCTTCATCTTTTTGTATGGAGAGACGCCAGCGAGAGAGAGAGAGAGAGAGAGAAATGTGAATTAAATTAATTCCTACTTCCACTTTGTCTATTTACTCATGTATTATACACACTCACATTCCTATATGATTAGTTCAAGTACTAGCAATTTCCGTTTTCTATAGGAACTTTTGTTACATAACTATAGTTTATAATTTTGAGCCTCTCTGTTGAGCTCTGAAGTACTTAAACGTGTCGAGGTAGAAGTGGTAGAACTAGAGATAATTAATCCCAGTAAGCCAAAGGCACCGCTTTTGTTGTTCATTTAAGTATACCATGTATGCTTTTAGCAATATTAATATTAGCCATGTATAGATACATACATATGAGTAAAAATCATGTGTGAACAATATATTGGCCAGCTTTCTTAAGTAAGGTTGGAAGGAATAACCTACAAAATTAAATAATGTACAAGTACATTGTAGAGAGATTTACTATTAAAACGTTGTAGCTCCATTGTCAATTCCTCCTAGCATTTTTTTTCGCCTTCCTTTTTTCAAAGCCATAGCGCCGGGCTATATAAACAAATTATATCCAGGCAGAAGTAACTTATGAGTCTATAAATATCAAGTGGAATGTTCTCTCTCTCTCTCTCGCTCTTTCGCTGCGTTTTTTAAATACCTCCACACGTATACAGTAATAATGATGGTAATAAGCTTCACGTAGGAAGGCAATGTAGTTAAAATTACCCTTTGTTCCGCTAATAGGGTGATAATTTGACTACGCTGGGCTCTCAATAGCATAAAGTAAAAGCAAGGTAGTCGCTACTCTTTACAAGTCACATACATATATAATCCATCAAGAGAGAACCACGGTTCACGGGAAATTATTTGCTTGTTTATACAAACTGTGGATAAACTATGGGAGAAAAAAATCTAATGATGACGGTTCGGCAAAAGTTAAATTCATTTTTCTATGCTTGTATCAGTCAGCTAATGTTACAAAAATAGAGGGGGGAAAAAGCGAGGGTAAGGAAACGGACCGATACTGACAGCTGACGTTTTCTATGTATAGTGAGAAAGAAGTGACGGAAACTCTTAAAGATTGATTTTGCGTAATAAAGTTACCATTTGAATGTATGGATGGTACATATTTAGTGTATAAATACTAAAAAAATCAATCACCAGTTTCATGTAAAGGGTAATAGAATTTTGTATGTTAAAAAGAGTGATGGACAGAATGAGAGTTACATATAGAATTTTGTAGTATTAAAAAAGTGTATTTTTTGAATGGTAAGTATATGTACTATAGAGGTTGAGAAAAATTTACCATGCTTCAGAGGAGGACTCAAAGTCACGAAAGAGTGAGAGAGTCGGTGCCAAATAGGTGATTATCCAAGTGGAAAAATGTCCTTCCTATCATTGTCACCTCCGCTCAATGATGACATCTGATATTTTCATGTTGTACATAATTTCCAACGTGTAGGATTTACTATGTATATAACTCTCACTCAGCCAGCTACCCTAACAATGAGTGTAAGGTGAGAGACAGAGAACAAATTGCAAATGTTGTTGAGTGCTTGTATACAGCTTCCTTCCCCAGATCTTGTATTTCTCTATGTGATGTACACATATATGCATCGCATCGTGGAAATCATTCATAGTAATTACATAAGAATCAAAATTTAAAAGGATTTCAAATGCTTGTGGATCCATTAAGACACCATGGAAGAAACTACTTAAAATTAAAATCACGCTTCCGTTCATGTCCCTATCGCTCCTAGCAAAATTTCTCTATACTCTCACTCAGAGAAGTGGTTTTCGTCTGCATTTCCACAATATGCTCAGGGCCTATGTATGTATACAAAGCTATACAAGCGTACAACTATAGTTCAAATTTCTTTATATGACAAGATCATTTCAATAATATGGCCATTTATTAATTTATGATTTCTGCGTACAAGGAAAATATTTACACTAACTGTCATTCCCTTGTGGTTCCAATGTGGATTGGACAGCTTCTAGTTTCTCTACATCCTCCATATAGCTTCATCTATTCTGTAGAGATTGGGATTTTTTTTAAAAAACGCCATTTTTTCTCACCTCTTATGTTCTACCGCCACAATTGTGATAATTACATAATAGACATTTTTATACTGGCGCTGGACAATAAACCAGTTAAGAAAAATAACTCATGTCAATTGTAATTGCCCCATTTGTATGAGAACAATGTTTTTAGTGGATGGAGACTCTCCGAAAGCTGACGATTGGAAGGGCTATAAATTATATAGCTTATTGTAATACACATGTTAATTACACACGCGGAGTTTTTTTTTAAGATTTAACCCCTTCCAGGAATTTGCCTAAAATGGACAAGAGTTCATGGTCAAGAAAATTTTCGTGAAGAAATCATCATCACTCCAACGAATTCAGATATGAAAGTGCATATGAGCGGGTGGGATGAAAGTAGAAATAAATCCACTCTTAAATTCTCCATCAATTTTCTATGAAAAAATCCTCCTTTAAAAATTATACCCTATGAACTATTATTGAGAGGAGCGGGGCTTTACATATACATATGTACATATCTACGTCAGGAATTGAAAATTCTAAACAATCCTTGAGTACAAGAGAAACAGGTAAAACTGTGACTCAACCTTTATTTTCTCTCTACTATACTGTTACATTATACACACTGCACCTGACTAATTATTACCATTTCTAACGCGTTGTAGAAGTTAATTTGAATTTCCAACTTGTACTTTGACTCTTGCTCAGAACCTTGGGAATGCTAACAGGCATTCGTTTTATGGCTGTAGAACATAAAAATGTAAACTTGATAAAAAAATCACCTGCTTCTATACACTACCATGTAAATATGTATAGAGAGATAGACAAAATATACAAAAACTTTA
>JAQFXU010004003.1:0-14584 GCA_034693705.1 Spatulosminthurus flaviceps
GTAAATGCAAGTCACAGGAACATTGAACCTTTTTCAAACCATTCTTTTGAATACTTGACGCATGCTAGTCAATTTGCATATTGATGATATGATTCCGTATAGATAAAAATATTCCTTAAAAGCGGCAATTAATTAGTTTCTGTGTTTGAGTGGTTTATTCCCTTTCACAGCTACAGATGATATCTACAAAATGTAAGTTCCGCGGAGGAAATTGTTTTTTTCATCATTTTAAAAATAATTTTTCAACCTGAAAAAAATGCCGAAACCGTCAAAATTTACTGCTTATCTGCTTGTAAAAGTGTGAGTTTACAAAAGATAAATATTTTATTTCATCTACTTCAATATTGACCTTGATTTATGAATATTCATTTTTAAGCAATGAAATAATATAACATAAATTTCATTAATAGAAATTATAATGTAGTGCTATTTTCTCAAATAAATAATCATGCTCTGTGGTTTTACTGATATGGTGGTATTATTGAAATAGGTCGCAATATTGCATCAATAATGGCATATAATTGAAAGTTAACGTACCCTGCTATTACTGCAAATGTCCGTTTTTTTAATCACCAGTGTTGCAAAACACTTTAGGAAGCGTGGGTTTCCCAAACGTGGTTTCGTAAATGATAGCTTCAAGTTTTGCCAAGACCTAGCCTGATGAAATTTATCGCTTGGTTAGGTATTTCAAGTTCCCATGTGGCAATGAAAAGAAGTGGAGTTAATGGGAGATTGGTAATCCAAAGTGATTATTTTCCTTTTGCAAAACGCTGTAGCTATCGCAATACATAAATAAGATGACTTGTATGGCGTCAGTTTTGTTATAGAAATATTAATATATATATATAGAAAGTAACAAGCACTACCTTAGACACGATGATGTACTGATGTACACATATCCCTTCTTGTAGTCACGAAAGTAGAAAAAATCCAGAGAAACATCTCGAAAATTTGGGGATGCAATAATTTTTTTGGCCACATTATTCATTAAGAATATAGCAAAAAAACCAGGAAAACGCCCATACTTTTTACTAATACATACTATAATTCATAAACTGTTGTAACATCTTCAACCCAAAATGGCACTGATTACAAAACCGATTCTTTCTTATCTTAGGAAATCCTTCAATTATGGTGAAATTCTAGCCTGTCACCCATTTGTTTGGAAAAAGACCAATAAATACCCATGCAAAACGGAATCGCAATGGAGAAGGAGATTTTGGCACTGCCATGTTCTTCTTACAGCTATCTATTACATATTCATTGCAATGAGATGCATCCAAACAAATTCAGATGCTGCGTCTACGACTGCCATGAAAATTTACATGCAATTTATTGTTGTTTACTACTCCTCTACAGTTTTATTTCAGAGCGTATTAATCAAGACGGATGATCAAATACCAAAATTTACTAAGGATTTCCTAAGATTTGTTCAGCATTTGGAAGGTATTTCGGTATTTAGTGAAAACCTTTCATACATTTTTGTATTGATATGCTAAGAATAATTTTTTGAGATTTGTTCTATACAGCGGAATACTTGGAAGCTGATTTTCCTAAACCGAAGCTAATTCGAAATTGCGAGCAGGTGTTCAAATTTGTGCATGATACAATCGTCTTGACTATATTGCTCGTTGTGCTGTCAGCATTTGCTCGGCCTCACTCACCAGAAGTCATTTCTTCAATATTCGCGAATCCTAGGTTGCCCCTTGTGAGAGTGGCAGGGGTGCTTTTCCAAGGTTTCATTATTTACTCAGCCGCTGTAAATGCATATCTCATGATATTTGCCTGGAATTCATTTGCATTCTGTAGTTTGGTGATTCTTCGAGAAATGGGGTAAGCATAAGGGTACACTGGGTAGTTGGGATTTGTGGGGTAAAAATAACTTGTGGCAGGTATAATAATTCACGGTCAAATTTTCATCACCGGATCACTTGGCAACTTTGCAAATCGGCAAGTATAGCTGAGCCTGTGATTAAAATGTCGCCAATGGCGACATATGACAGATGAATAGCACACCGGAAAGATTTATTTATACAACACTTTATATCGTAATTTCTCCCCTGTCTCAAAAATTCTATCTTCCAGCCAATTTATGCACCCATTATTTGGGTATGATTTCAATACATATATAGCTATTGATATTTCCTTATGAAAATGTTTATGGAACAACCTTAAATTTTCCAGCGATAAATCAAGCAAATGTTTGCGAAACGCTGCTCTTGACTCTGACAGCATCTACAAAATATACCGAGAATTTCAAGTGATACTATTGGAATCCATGGATTTCTACTCTCCTTTAACAAGTGGAGGCAAATCTCTTTTGATTTTATTCGCTGTGTTTTGCACTTACGGAGCAATACGGCTTTCAGGAATAGTGGCTCTGACAATGGGGGTAATTGGACTCAACTGCACAATACTTCTAGCAATTTGGCTCAATATCATGGCGGAATTTCACAACAAATCCACTCGACTTTTGAAATTCATTCAATCTGCATTCTCGTCTCAGAGGGTGAGCCGGAGACGTTTTAAATCCATGCCAGTCCTCAGGGTTAAAGTTGGATCATTCTATTACATTGATAAACCCATCGTTTTGACCATATTCAAAATTATTTTTGAAGGTACCATCAACTTTTTGATACTCAGTAAATAAGGTAAATACGTCGGTTGAAGTGATATTATCTCCAAAGCATATGAGTAGGTAAAATATTGAAGAATCTACTAGACGAGAGTTTTGGGTTATAAATTTTACCCAATTATTTAGGTTATGTGCAGGTGTTGAGGAGAGAAGTTTCCGAATCTTATATTCAGGACCGTAGTTTTAATTTTAATTAATAGTTACCGGTTTTTCACCGTTTCTTCATTTGGGAATTGTGACAAAACGTAATATAAATACATATTAAAATCATATAAATTGTAAATACGTAAGAGTAAATAATGGAGAAGTACTCACAGAACTTCATTAAAATGCACAGTAGTTGGCTCAAACTAAATTATTTGTCAAAAGCTTTTTTTAATTTGCTCAAAGTCTCCTCATTTGAATGGGTCACAGCCCGAGGGTATTTGGCACAATTGCTCAAAAACTGCCATAATTTCATTTTAAAAAATTGGGGATACTCCGATTCATACCAGTAGGTCCAACAGAGTTGTCGACCATCTTAAGCCTTTTTTCGTTAATTCTTTTCGTATTTACAAAGTTTCAATGATTGACCCTATCTATGAGTAACTCCGGCTTTCTGTGGCCATCATTGTAAGCTCGCGGAGGCGGTCATATGTCTGAGCGGTCACGGGAAAACCCCAGTGGGAAAAAACCCCTTTCCTTTAATACCAAACAGAAGCCTCTCCGGGATTCGAACCCGGGACTCTGACAACTCGTTAACGAGTACTTAATACACTTCGCTATCAGTCGCCAACGCGCCATAATTTCATCATGTTCCATGACATGCACATTCTAAAAACTACTATGAACAGTATGAACCTTTGTTTTTTCGAAAACCTTATCATAATCCAAGGATTTAGGAAAAAACTTGAAATACATCCCCAGGTCTTACTTGTGCGAATATATGTATCCGGCAATTAATCTTAACAATTTTGTTCAATAGCGTCCTATTTTTACAAAATTGAGGGTTTCGAAAATTTTAAAGAATTTCATCGTTGGAAAATCTAACCTATTTGCTTAAAATGCAGAATGTTTGCGCATATATTCAATCCATTTTTTGCACTTTACCACCTTAACAAAAATACGGTTGCACCGTCTAAAATGGCGGTTAAATAAAATATCATTAAATATAATTGAAATAAATGAATGATCATAAGATGTTTGTTTCCGAATTATTGTAATAATAATTATTATTATAGTTATTGTTACGAATCACAAGAAATAAACTTCAAATTCAAATCTTTTAGGTACATAAAATAAGACTTGGATCTTTCCATGGAAAATTTTTAGCGTGTCTTACTTGAGTAAAGCGCGGAGCTTTGAATTTTAGACATAGCTTTATTTTTGCCACACAAAGACAACACACTACACACATTTCATATGTAGTCTAGCCACACTAGAACTAGAAATGAATTGAGTTGACTAGACTTTGGAGGTAACTTTTTATAGCAATGAAATTTTCGAACATGAATGGGTTAAAATAGATTAGGGGCTTGTCGAAAATGATCTGGACAACGGTAAACTTCCACTTGCTCTCAGTTCAGTGGGAAAAATAGGCATAGGAGACTCGAAGGTGTCCTGAATCAAGTATAGTAATATTTTTAACACATTCGCCTCCCACATGACTAAAATAGTAGTATAAAATAATATTAAAAAGGAGTAGAATAGAATTTCATGAAAATATTCAGGACTAGAACTCTATTAGACTACTAATACGGCTTTATCACTACGCAAACTTCAATGATTTACTGCTGCACTGGGAACTGGACTATAGAGTAGAGTGAGTATCCAGCCCAGCCACTGCCTTTTTTTCAATGGCTTGCCATCACTAGACTAGGCAGTCTCCTGGGACGCAGCATCCACACGCAACTGCCGCTGTGCAGCTCCGAATTCTTTTATACTGTCTTTAATGCTGTGACAAAAATGGCAGGAACTTTTACTGAAATTACTAAATCATTTTAACAAGTCCATTTAATTCAAGTCGTGAGCATTAAAGGTTAGTATGTGGATTGATTTTGGTTATTATTGCATGCATCTAAATTATATTTTGTACTACCAATTTAAGTTTTAAGTGGTTTTGTAATATAACTTTTTTAATCCATACATTTAACAACTTTAAACAGGCACGAGCCGGTCAGGGATTGTCTGAGTTCATTCATCTTGCTAACTTGAACCTGACAATCTGACTTTCTCTTAGGATTGGCTGCTAGAAATGAGTGTGGAGGTGAAAAAGCGGAAGGAAGATGAGATTAATGGGGAGGACACCAAAATTGTGAAGGTTCCTCGTACCGACCTGTCACCCGTAAAAATAAATTCTCATTTGGAAAGCGATACCTTTTTGGAAGAACTCGGGAGGACGTGGGGAAAGGATGAATTTGGTAATTTAAAGGAATTACGTGGATACATAGTTTTGTAAATTTACAAAATTCTGAATTTTATGGGATTATTCATGATATTATTGTGGCACGCGTGCTTTATTGTTACATTACAGATAAAAATGGGGTGAAGATGGGCAATGAACCATTTTTGCATGCGGAAATTCAAGGGATATTGCAAGATCCGGGGATTTTGAAGGATTTACAGGGAGTTTTAGTGTATGAAGAAAAATCCTCAGATTTATTCCATTTCCATCAGTCTTGTGACCTCAGCTCTGTACCTAAAGAATTCCAAGGGTTTCAGGAGATTCAGGCTTTGAGGTAAGACTTTTGACCAAATTTTATATTTTGTTATACTTCGTAATTGAAGTCATTTTTTGTTAATATCGAACTCACTATAAAATTTACTTCATTTATTTTAATCAGTAATCAGTGTAAGTGTATTTTATATTTTGATCATAATAGTTGGCGTTGAAAGGCATGTGTTTTAAACACGATGTTCAGTTTTTGGATGTGTTTACATAGATGATTTGATGTTTATTATTGCTTGATCTGATATTTCAGCAAATTTTTCGAAACAACATTATTTAGTGCAATAAAGAAAATCACTGGTCTTCCATTGTCGGGGAAGTTCGATATTTTTGCTTCTCAGTATGAAATTACAGGTAATGCATTTGTCAGTTTTTCATTTTGATTATTGGTTGTGATTCGCTGTGTCGAGAGGAATGAAGCCAGGGAAGTCTGGCCGAGGGATATTTACTATTTATTCTTTTTCAGATCATCTTTTATGTCACGATGACGAATTGGATTCCAGGAGGATTGCGTTTATTATCTATATGAGTGAAGACTGGAAGCAAGAGTATGGAGGGACACTGGATCTCTTTGATTCAATTGGTATTTATGAAAATCTAGCTTGGCGAAATTTTACTTTATTATTAGAGAATAGCGTGACACTTAATTACTTTAGGGACTTGGAGGAGTGTTAAAATAACTGTATAATGGTTTGCTTAAAGAAAATGATAATGGACTGCAGCCAGGACGGATAATCAAGAGTATTTTGCCGGAATTTAATAAAATAGCTTTCTTTGAAGTGACAGCGAAGTCCTTCCATCAAGTGAGTGAAGTGCTTCAGGACAAAGCTTGTCGGCGTGCAATTAGTGGATGGTATTATGGTGACCCGTTACCACGACCAACGGTTACCTTACCCGAAGATATTTTCAAGAATGTTAATTACTTAGAACGAAAGGTAGTTAAAAAGTTTTAAAACTTACTGCTAAACTTAACTTTCGGTAATTATTAAGGATTGTACACAATTGTTCTCATTTTTATAGGACATCCCATTGGACGAATATGTGGATGCTGTATACCTTAAACCGGAGACTTTGAGAAATGCTAATGATCAGTTATCCGAGAACTCTGAAATCCTCCTCTCTTCATTCTTGAAGCCTGAGTTGTACAAAGCCGTGACAAAGAAACTTGGGGGAGTGGATTCTTCCAAATGGGAAGCTATGGGTCCAGCGAATGTACGACGCTATCAGCAGTTACCACAGAGTGACTCCGAATTCCCTCCCGAATTATTGCAATTCTTTGGCAGCAAGAATTTTCTGGAGTTTTTACAGGAATTAACGGAGTTTCCATTCGCATCCGGTACTGTTTTTTTACTATCATTGCATTTTTCCTTAAAACATTTAACTGAGCTTGACAAGATTTTAGTAAAATGCTACAACACATAAATGTATATTTATTTCTAACTCAAGTTTTTATCCTTCCAAAAAAAATCTTTGCAGAGCCGGAGCTACGCTTTACCTGCTCATTGAAAAAATTCCAAAACGGTTCCTACACCTTAATTCGTGGGAAGGACCGCAGTTACAAAATCAATACTGTCGAAAACGTCAGTAGATTAGGTGATATTAACGGACCTGAAGAGGAAGACCATGAGAATGATTCAGAAACCAGCGATCATGAGGAAAATATCCCTTGTAATCAACAAGCTGATACACAAACTCCTAACAAAGTTAACGGCCACCAAGAACAAAACGGTCGTGAAGAATCAAAAGATTCTGTAACATCTGAAAATGGTATTGGGCCTCCCGAAAATGAAAAAGATACTCCCGAAAACTCGATAGAAGAACCCCGCAATGCCACTGAAGAGCCTCATTGTTCTGACGATGAACCCGACAGCATTGAAGAAGAACCAGAAAATTCCGAGGAAGAACCCGAAAACTCAGAAGAGGACCCAGACAAGGACGAAGCCATCGAACTAGATTATGAAGAGGATGACGACGAGGACGAAGGCGCTGAAATCCTCGATATGGAAGGTGAGGATTCCGGTGAACCCAACCGAGTCGACATTATGTTCTTCATCATACCCTCCAAAGACCCTGATACTCCCCTCGACTGGGATGAGACTTGGGGTGGCAATCGTATTTATACCGACGACCTCACCGGCAACCAACTAATTAACGTAGCCCCTGCCTCCAACTCCCTCGCTATTGTCGTACGGGACGGCTCCATCAGCTCACACTACAGCTACACCAACTGTCGCGCCGCCGAGAATCTCTTCTACTGCTACGACTTCGAATTTGATTTCCCCATCGGAGGTTCTTTAAATCCTGATGAAGACTAATGCCACCTTTTGCATCACAAACCTTAAAAGCATCTACCCAAGGCCATAGAATAATACTCTAAGGCATTGCATCTATATCTACCAAGTTTTCAATTATGAAACCTAAACTGTATTTTAGGTTAAACTTGACCTATTATTTTATTCCATTATATAATTATTTAATTATGTGAGGTACTCCAATAAAATAAAATATTTTGCATTTTGGAATTCGGAACTAACATAGTTCATCCACCCCCGTCACATATAAAAATTAATAACCCCCTTTATATTTGTCTCTATGTAACAGCTCATACATACATTCCAAGTCAATCCTTGTTCCATGGCGCGTGCAAATTCAAAGCAAGTCTCCACTCCACTATTCCGCACGTACTGTGTGTGCGTCCCGTCCGTGTGTAGCTAATTTTTTTGCACACTATCATAAGCTCCGTTTTGTGTTCTATTAGTACGAATTCGCACAACGTAAATATCCGTCCAGGATTTAGTTTCACATTGTCAACAACTCCTCTCTCTCTATCTACTCCGCACCAACACCAAATGCATAAATAGCAATGCTCTTCATTCATCAAGGCTCAGACGAGAAGTGGCACGTTCCGGGCCTTAATATATAGTGTCCCAGAAGTAGGTAATACAAAATCGTACTTCTAACGTTACATTATCATGGCTACTCAGCTCCAGTTCGTTCCAGATCCTCCGAGCTCCGCAAGTTCCGAAAGGTAAACATTTTAAATTTTTTTCCGACTCTTTTAAACTTACGTAGATATTTTTATAAAAACATTTTTTGTCATCATCTTCAATGAATTCTACCATGTGTACAAGAATAGTAATAGTAACGGTATATACACTACATGCATAAGGATTGTGTACAAAGCCATGTGGAGTGTGGAGTCCGAGGAGGTTATTTAACTTTTTACGTGCATATCAACTACGTCGGTCCGCAGTCCGCACAAGCCTCATCAGCTCTTTTTCTCGGAGGTCCTTGGCTTCTTCTGCGAATTTTATTTTTTCCCTGGAATATTTAAGTAGCTAACATAACATACACAGAGTAGGACTAGGACATAGAAGCGAAAAGATATTGCTCATTGTCAGCGGCCAGCGGAATTACGGAGTTGCTGACGTAAATTCGGATGTTTCCGTTCCGACGTATGGTTTCTTCTTTATAAATGTTGGGACTTGCGGCACACATTTTTTATTGCTGAAGCACTCAATGTTCATTATTATTTCAAGCATGATGAAATTTTTATGATTCTTTCTTCTTTCCGTCATGTAAAAATATTCTTGTTGTTGCGAGCGGATTTAAATTCTTGAATTTTTAAGGTTAGTTAAATTTTTATGGGATTTTGAATGTACTTTTATTGGTTATTCAAGAGTGGAATTAGAATATTATTTTTTATTGCAGGGTATTAATTTTAGAATCTTATTTTTTAATGATGTTAAAAGTTAGTTTATATTGTATAACAATATAGTTGCTGTTGACCGCGTTCTATTTTAAAATCTACTTAAATGTAATTTAAATAATATCGTTATAGGGTTTGGAGGTTGAGATGGATTTTGGAGGTGAAGGGTTATTTAATTGAAAGTCTGGTACGTACTCTGGTGCGGAAGTTTGGCTTGTAGTAAATCATTCACGTTTGACAGATATTATGAAATTGAAGTGACATGTTTAGTGATAATGAGAGTTTCTGTGTAAGGGGAATTTATTAATAGTCATAAAATAGCGAACATGTAAGGGGTTTGACTGAATTAGTAGTCATATTTAATTTATTCTGTGTAGTGTAGTAATAATTTTAGAGGACTTTTATGTTCAGTGAACATACGATTTACTTGGGATAATTGAGATGTGAAATGATGTGGAGCATGTTATATGTGGGAACGATTATTTTTGGTTTTTAACATTTTGTTGCTGATTTTTGTTTCTTGCAGTTGTGGCTATGAGCAAGGCTTTGACAGCTTTGAGACGGGGTTGCTCTCCGCTGATGATGCGGATGATGCCACAGCAATTGATGGAGAACTGTGTAAGTTCAGATTAAGGATTTATATATACTTAGTGATAACTATGAAGGATTTTTGACTTCGTTGCTGGAATTATTGTATTAGTTTAACGTTTAACTATATGTGATAAGCAGTTGTGTATCTATATTGATGATGTAGAATATAGTAAATATAGTTGCAGCAGCTTTAAAATTGCTCACTGTTTGCGTTTGATTTAAAATACACGTAGTGTTGATTTGATATAATTACCTTTATACTAAATACCGGAATTTGGCATTATGTGATCTTGAGCCAATGATTGAATGATAGTTAAATGTAGGCAAGTCGCCGCTGCCTCGACCAAGGACCCGAACCATTTCTCAGAGCAGTCGGAAGCGATATCCGATTTTGAGGTCTTTAACCAGGACCATTTACACAGCTGGTCGTCCTCCTTGGTATGACCCTGCTGGCCAGCATATTGAGCCGTGCGTCATTGGTAATGGGCTTTTGCTTATAATCAGACTTTTGTTGTGTTGAAAACCCTACTTTTTTTCGCTAGCTTGTTATTGACTTCAACTTCGGTACTTTACAGGGAGTAATGTGGTGGTAGGGATGTAATTCCGTTGAATAACTCAATTTCAAATCACATATAGCGTATAGCTTTACGCTGGTCATTTGCACCTTTTCTTGTATCTATTTTTTCTTGAGAATTAGATTAATTGCAGTGTATATAAGCTAAGGAAAAAAGGAAATTGATCTTATCCGGAGATCATAAATATCCAGGTAGATATGCATTATTTACCATTGGCATACTCGAGGTATATTATTAGGTTTATTATGAGGTTTAACAAGAATGAAGTCGTGTTGACTTTTGATGTAATGACATTAAATTAAGGATGATTAAGACTTTAAGTAACTTGATTAAGCATTTTAGCAGTTATTTTGATCGACAGTGGAGATTGGATGTGCCTTATTTTTCAGGAATCTCGGGTGGTAGCGCATCTGGTAAAACAACAGTTGCTGATAGAATCATCAAAGATCTGAATGTTCCATGGGTAACTCGATTATCCATGGACTGCTTTTATAAGGTGCTTAGTCACCAGCAGCATGAGCAAGCTGCAAAAAATAACTACAATTTTGATCATCCCGATGCTTTTGACTTCGAATTGCTAGCTGAGACCTTGCGACGACTTAGGGATGGAAAGATGGTAGAGGTTCCAGTGTACAACTTCGTCACACACAGTCGGGAGACTAATCCGGTAACTGTGTTTTACATGTGTAATTAATGAGACATAACAGATTAATTAAATTCTTAATCATCTGATGCTGGAAACTAATTCAGTGCTTGTGAAATGTATGCTTTTCAGAAAACAATGTATGGTGCCAATGTAATCATTTTTGAGGGAATCCTGACTTTCCACAACCAAGCAGTTTTAGATGTGAGCTACCGCTTTAAAAAATTTGGATAATTAATTGTTTTGCCGAGCGTTAAAGTTTAATATTTTTTGTAGCTCCTAGACGTCAAAGTATTTGTTGACACTGATGCAGATACACGACTTGCTCGGAGATTGAAGCGGGATATTTCCGAGCGAGGAAGGGATCTTAAAGGAGTTCTTACTCAGTACAACCGCTTTGTCAAACCTTCATTTGATTTATATATTGCTCCACAGGTAATTAATTGTTGCATTTAATAGGAACTTTTCCTAGTATTCAGTGGGTGCTTTCATTGTGTAAATCATGTTATTGAATTCAAATATGTTTTCCAGATGGCTCATGCTGATATAATTGTACCTAGAGGAGGTGACAACAACGTCGCCATTAACCTGATTGTTCAGCATGTAATCAGTCAGTTGCAGTCGGTAAGTAATTAAAATTACTTAAATAAATATGTATTATACGATACGTCAAACGCTCAGACTTATATCAGTTGTAGAGAAAAATAATTGATTTCAATTTGTTATATCCTATAGAGAGGTTTAAAAGTTCGGGAAAAGTTGCTAGAAGGCTGGCATAACCAAGAGTCGCTTCCTTCTCCGTCGAGCTTATTCGTGCTCCCTAGCACTAGTCAGGTGAGCTAAAGCTCGTGCTTTTCATTGCTCTCGAGTTTATGGCTTGCGTATAATGCTGGCTGCCCTGCGTGTGTTGTATTGATTAATAATTGAATTTAATACTAGATCAAAGGCCTGCACACATTCATCCGCTCTGTCGATACGCCAAGAGATGAGTTCATTTTCTACTCCAAGAGACTCATTAGGCTAGTAATTGAATATGCCCTGAGTTTGATGCCTTTCAAGGTCAGTGCTTTGTACTTTACTTTCGAGCATATTGAAGATTGGCTTATAATAGTTTAGTGTTATACATACACCGGAATAAGCTTTTATCGCATCTTATTTCTATAGGAAACCACAGTAGAAACACCACAGGGAATGTTGTACAAGGGGAAGAGGGGTGCTGTTAGCAAAATATGTGGCGTTTCGATCCTTCGGGCTGGAGAAACCATGGAGCAAGCGTTGAACGAAGTGCTGAAAGACATTCGAATTGGCAAAATACTTATTCAAACCAATACAGAAACAGGAGAGCCAGAGGTATTGTCTTACGATAGTTATTAAAACTTAAAACAATTGAGCTCATGATACCATGTGAAATTGAAACCGAAACCATTCATTGATTTATTCTAAGCTATATTACTTGCGACTACCGAGAGACATTGCAGACTACCGCATAATATTGATGGATGCAACCGTTGCCACTGGTGCGGCAGCTATGATGGCCATTCGGATTTTGTTGGATCATGATGTGCCTGAAGAAAATATTATGCTTTTAAGTCTTCTCATGGCTCAATCTGGTAATTTTTTAATTAGCGTTTCTTTTCTGTATAATAATCAACAAGTTTTGAGATGAGAAAGTGGAAGTAGGGGAGAGTTTAGAAAACTGAGTCTATTTAAATAGATTTACAATTGGCGTTACACACGAAATTTTTGGTTTCAATTTTCCTAGGTGTCCACTCCATAGCGTATGCCTTTCCGAAAGTGAAACTAGTTACAACTGCAGTGGACCCAGAAATCAACGATAAATTCCATGTCATGCCTGGCATCGGCAATTTTGGTGATCGCTATTTCGGAACTGAACCTTGTGACTACTATTAGTATAATGACAGCCAAGTTTAATGCTAAGCTGCTATTACTATACATACTGAACTAGGACCAATTTTATGTATCAAAGGAATAGTACTTACTACATGCAATTTTTATGTACTTAATGGTCTGGAAAATGAAGTTGTGCATAAATCTAGATCATTTTCAGCCAGATTTTACTTTCTGTTTTCTGTCTCTCTTTTTATACTCTTTGAGTCTGTTTAGTTTGTAGTGTTTTATCAGAATCTCTTTTCTGTATTTCTCCACTTGTTTCGACTCTACTAATTATTTCTCTATAGTCTACTTTTTGTAAGATCTATGATGATTTTAATTCAAGTGGATACTTGCATTACGGCATGCGTATTCCTCTATTCCTGTTGCAATTTTTGTCAAACCGTGTTAACAACTTCCTGTTAATGATGAAAAATGTAAAACCGAAACGGTGCGAGTAAAAGTTTGCCACAAAGACAAAAACGGTACGGTATAAATAATTTATATACAGATCTGAAAACGTGTAGGTTCGAATATCATGTGAAAATGGTCAAAAGTTTTAAGAATATAGCTGTTGATAGAAAGAAAATAAGCCAGAACTTGGTAGTTTCTGGCGACAACATTATTTTTTGATACCAAGGCGTGGGAATCAGGGACTTTTTAGTTGGACCATATGATAATACTTGACCCGTCATACTATGCTTGCAGTAAGATATAATCTTCACTCTAGCCCATTGACCCATCAATCCCTCAATCTGGGGTACGAGGATCTGCTCGTAGTATTTGTTATGTGATACATAATGAAGTTTGTCGTGGGAGATTTCGGTGACGAGCACGTCATAAACTTGACCTATTCTATTCTCGTACGGCAGATAGGAGTTGAAGAGGTCCGTCAAGGCTTTCGTTCGCTTTTTCACATCCCGTGTATCCGCAACCCGCGGCATATTAGCAGCAGGAGTTCCTTTTCTAGCGTAAAACTGGTTAATGTACAGCGCTTTGAATTTGTTTTTTCTGCACAGCTCCATGGTATCTTCAAAATCATGATCTGTTTCAGTAGGAAATCCACAGATTATGTCCGTAGCAATGGTTGCTCCTGGAACCCTGTTAAAGAAATTGCGAATATGTGAAGAAAGGTTGTCAGCTCTACTGACGTATTTTTGCAACGCGCAAGCACGCTGCTTACTTGCTTCTAATAACTAGATACTTACTTCTCAGAAATGACATCCACCACTCGCTGAAACTCTGCTGATGAATATTCTCTTTTCATATCAACTAAGACTTGATCGCTTCCAGCTTGGACAGGAATATGCAGAAACGCATATACTTGCGGGTGGTTCAAAATTTCTGCTATAGCCTATGCATAATATTAGTATACATTTAGTAATTCAAACAAAAAATAATACAGGGTCAGAAAAATAAATATGTAACAACAAGTATGACAAACTTAAACATACATCCAAATGTTCAAGAATGTACGGCGGGTTTGTCATCCCAATCCTCAGCATTGCATCTTCTGGTATTACATTGACTAATTCTCGAAGAAGTACCGGTATCGACAGTCCTAAGTCGATTCCCCAAGCGCCAGTGTCTTCCGAAGTCATCCAAATCTCTTTGACCCCTTCTGCAAATGCTTGTTGTGCTCTTGCCACAATTTCCTCTACAATGGAAAGTTTAAATAGGTTTAAGAGACAGAAATCTCAAAAATTCGGATTTAGAATCTTAACCTACAAAAATGTATTGCTACTTAGAATTAAGACAATGAGCTTGTACAATTAGGATCGACCACAACATTTCACTATGGCACGATCATTGTCCAAAATATTTTTTTTCCTGT
>JAQFXU010004004.1:0-14581 GCA_034693705.1 Spatulosminthurus flaviceps
AATCAGGAGGCTTCTGTCTGTCAGCTTGCGCTTATTGGCTCGCTGCCTTAGCCCGGTACAAAGAAGGAGGGGAATGGCGGAATGGTGTTTAAAATGTTGAACCTTCAAATTATGTTATAGGATTAATAGGATAGAACACGTTTGTTCACAATTTCACAAATTACCCGAGTATTCATGGGCGATGTAAACCATTATTATTTTATTTTTGCTGTAATGAAAAATATCTTTAGGCTTCATACCCAAATCCTTTGGAAAGGCATAGTAATGTATGAAAAATCCTATTTTTTAAGAATTTCTAGAGAATAATTATTTCAAAAATAAATCACAATATTTTGTAATGGTACAATTTTTAATTTTTCTCTATAGTCCCAACAATCACGATTTCGGAGTTCGCTTTATTTGTCATGTAAGGGTATCTCTGTGGCTTTCCCCTTACCCTCTCACCTAACCACCCATGTTAACGGCCATGCTTACCTGCTAATCTTTATTATACGAGCGACCGACCGACCCCCTTCATACTTCGCGGTCTGCCTCCTGATTGGCTTAAATCACACTCAATGCGGGCTTGATTTAGGCTCGCCCACGGAGTGGGCTGTATGTACTAGTCCTATAACATAATTTGAAGGAAGGCCTAACATTTTAAACTCCATTCCCCTCCTTCTTTGTACCGGGCTCTGGCAGCGAGCCAATAAGCACAAGCTGACAGAAGCCTACTACACTCACGGTGGGCTTGATTTAGGCTCGCCCGCGGAGTGGGATCCCTCTGCTAGTAAAAATAAAAATCATTGCCTGAGAATTTTTTTAAAGGAAACCGCTTCAATTTACAAAAGGTTTTCATTGGAAGCTGTTAGCTCCTCAATGATTTACAAGCCTAACCCCGCACTTGCTCGTCACACAGAAAACTGAATATTTACTTTTTTCCCTTTCCCTTCCGCCATTGATTCCCATGTATACAGATAGACGTCAAGGTTGAGGTTGAGCAGAGAAGTGATCAAGTTGTTATTATCAAGACGAGCGTTAGATCTGTCTTAATATTTTAGAAATTTAAGGCGCCGAGGTTAATGCTTATGCTAATTTTTTTGCAGCTAACGTTGTCCTACATGCAACTAATTTTGGTTGCATAAATTGTTCGTCAAAAAGGTAAAGAAACTGAGAGAGGATAAGATTTATCTTTTTATTATAAATCCAACTTTTTCCGTTAGTGGTACGAGTTGTAGCCTTTCATTGCGTTGCATTGCGTATTTGTCCATCATCCACTTGTCTCCTCGATTATAATGAGCCACCACCGGAGCGCGGCAGCTCAATTTTTCCTGGAAGAGGACGAAGATGTGGAAGAATTCTCTTCCAGTAATAGAAGACAGTCGGGCAATGTCCGGTCCTCATCTAGAGGTCAGGGGGGTTATGCCAGAGGGGGGAGTGGGCAACTTTCAAATACTGGACTCGCATCCACACCACCCAAAATCACATTACCGAGGCAGGATGAACCTAATGATTATCAAGATGAAACGGAGGTAATTCCACGGAATTAAAACAATTTTGTATTGAATTTTGTTATAAGGATTTGACATTAATATCTCAATGTGTTATTTTAGGTTGATGAGTTAATCACACGAGCTACTGTGGCTCCCAATGACTCGGCAAAATTAGAGTTATTATCGCGGGTTACGGAAATCATTATTGAGAAACAACCTGCGCTGTTAGACAATTTCCTGGATGAAATGCTCAATTTTCAATCTGACAGTTCCGTTGAAGTCCGAAAGTATTTGCTGGAGTTCATTGAACTTGCTTGGTAGGGGTCTCGTCATTGAATTTGCTATCATAAAGTGGTCGGGGATGTCAAAGAGTAAAGAACCGTAGTTACTTGTTAAAGATAGGGGTTACCAGGATTATGGGGAAAGTGAAGGCAGTTGAATTGTCGGTATTATAATAGAGGAATCAGGGACGTTGTGTTCTTTCGGCGAGAGTGAGATGTTATTTATGTTGGAGGCCGGTAGTATAGTGTAGTGAGGGTCAATATTATGGGGAAAGTGATGGCAGTTGTTGAATTGTTGGTATTACAATAGAGGAATCAGGGACGTTGTGTTCTTTCGGCGAGAGTGAGATGTTATTTATGTTGGAGGTTGGTAGTATAGTGTAGTGAGAGTAGCAGCTCTTAATTTAATTTTTCCGACTGTAATATTTTTTTCTAGTTTTTCTTCTTATTGGATTATCCAGGAATAGTTTCATATAATGTATCACGGAACAGTTTGCAGTCTAAAACATAGTTTCATATTCGACAAGATTTCCATCCATGTAGAAGTGTGACGGCAAGCGTTTCAATTTGCACACTAAATCCATTAGATTCGTCCGAATGGAAAATGAAAAACTATAACAAATTGGGCCAAATTTTTGTACAAATCGCCAGCCAAGTTTTGCACATGTCTATAGGTAGGCCGCACTTTGGCAAATAATGTGCAGAACAAATAAACCACGTTGTTCATTGTTTTGAGAGCAACCGCTTGAAAACAATTATGGGAGATTTGAGTAGGATTTGGATGTCGAAATTTTGTGCGCAAGTCTGCGGAGTTTTTCAAAGCGGGATATAAAATTAATTCACTCGTGGAGATTTAACACGGACACGGGAGTTGATTAAAACCTACTTGAGTCCTTTCATTTGAGCCTAAAAGAAGGGAGATCATGTTTAATCACTGAGTATATTTGCTCACAGTTAATGTGAATGCTTCATCAGGCTTTATAATAGTAATGAAGCAGTCTGATGCCTTGGTGACAGTAATTTTCAAGCAGGACATTATGAGTGGGGTTACTGTACTTTACACATCACTCTTATACATACGGGCTCCAAAAAGTTATCTTGAGAATCAACGGAATCGCCCAAGCAGATGGTTTCTAAGCGGCAACTTGTTGAAATGGAAGAGATTCTCTTGCAGAATGGGCCGGTTTCCCTTTTGAGTTATTTTTTAACGACCAATTCAAAAGGAAGATCTGCTCATTTGGAGAGGTCCTTGTTAAAGGCAACCACTTAAAAATCTAATCGAAAATCTAGCTGAATGGGAAATCCAAATGTTTTTTCGGTATGCATGTGTTGAGTAAATGTGCCATGTATAATTTCAATTTAGCTTCAATAAAAATTGAAGTTTCTTGAACGAGTCCTTTGTCAACTTGAAAGTAATTTGCTAAAACCATCATTCTTCATAAGGGACAATAACAGCAAATTATATGCCAATGGTCAAGTCCTAAAAAGTTCAAAAATTGCGGAATCAGAAGGATGAAGGAGCCCCTGCATGCATAAAAACCCTTATAAGTAGAATTCCGCTGGGCGGTACTGATTGAAGAGATTATTCCATCCTTAGAAAGTGATCGACGATCATTATTGCGTATGGTTGTAATGAGTGCACCAGATCATTTGTATTCGGATGGTTTTGTTTTTGGCTTGCTTTCTAAACCCAGTAAATGATTTTGGTAATTAGTTTTAGTATTGCATTTGGAAATTTAGGTAATCAGAGACCAGTGACAAATACCTAAGTAAAATTGCCACTCAAAGTGGTTGGAAAACATCCAGCTCCCCAGAATAATCCAGATCGAGTGTAAAATAAAAATATTTTCAGAAGTATCTACTACCGATATTCAGGGAAAAAAATAGTAGTGTGAAGGAAACATCTAGCAATATTATGCAGCTGCAGATTACTAAGGCCAGGTAGACTATGATACACCTAATGTGAGGATTAATTGATTCATCCTTTGGCATCCGCGAGTCACCCGCGAACGGAAAAAGATCGCGAAGGTTAAACTTAATTTGCAATGTTTAATATTTTTTTGCAGCAAAGCCGATCCAGAAATTGTCGCTAAGATTGTTCAAAATATACGGTTAATGCTTAGCGACCCCTCCGTGGGAGTTCAGAAGCGTGCTGTTCAGGCTACTGCTAAAATCTATCAGACAGTACTGGAGTGGTTATGTCGATCGAAGGCTGTTACGGACGAAATGGAAAATGCCTGGACTGCTGTTAATGAACTAAAACGATATATATTAAGCCTTATTGACAGCGATAATGATGGGTGCGTCTCTCCAATGGACAAATATATTAGAATGCAACCGGCTGGCGATGATCATGAAATGCTTATAATGTAGTTGTGTGCACTGTCAGCTGTATAATATACCTTTGGTACTCATAGGCTTTGCTTTTTTGCACTTCTTCACGTAACCTGCTTTTGCTAGCAGGTGGTGATGCGTCCCACAACAAGTGAAGGTTAGAATTCGATCCGAAGTAGGATCATATAGGAGATGTAGCGTGCAAGCAGTTTATAAAGCATTTCAATACTATCATGAACTAACAAAGAATCTTCTAAAATTAGTGCTTGCAGGATGAGAAATATAGAAAGAATTACACTGGTGAAAGATAGCCGAAGGTGGAATGCTAAAAGATACATATACATAGTTGAAGGAATAGCAAGATGGTCATATTGAGCCAGTCGCCAGCCGGGATCAAAAATATTGAAATATGAAATCGCATAGGTTGTTAATAGAAGTTTTATATTCCAGAATACGGACGCATACAGTGAAGTTCATGGAGATCATAATTCTTCTGCAGACACCCTCAGAAGTAGATAGCATTATGCCCTCGGAATTTTGCCTGGATCAAGTTCCTATCACAGTCAAGGTTGCACGGCCACGGAAGCTGGAAGAGGATGCGAAGTAATGATTATAAATTATACTTTCGTCTTTCCTCAGTCTCGGAACAATAACCTAAATTTTTTATTAATGGTGATCAACTTTGCAGGCAATTATTTGAAGAATTACTGAAATTTCATGGTTCCCGGCATGCTACCAGTGTCAATTTAATGGCGTGCATGGGTTCACTAACACTAATAGCCAAACTTCGCCCTCACTTCATGAGTAAAGTGGTTGCCGCAATGGAAAAACTAAATGGTATGAACATAACTAAGCAAGCACGTGGTAATAAAGTAGTCAACATGGGAATTTGAAGTCACGAATTTTATTATAATTACACGACGAGTATTTCTTGAGAGTTTTGAAATTTTTAGCAATCCTACCCCCTACCCTGGAAAGGTCGCAGGTGTCTTCAGTGAGGAAACACATGAAAATGCAGCTCATTGCGCTGCTACGGCATCCAAGGGCAGTTAACTTCTGTGATAGTATCACAAATTTACTCACTGATCTTGGAGCTACTAATTCTGAGGTGAGCTTGAAAATTGTGCTTTTATTAGGCCCCATCACCTTAGTTTAGACGATTGATGTTTGGACGTAATTTAACTAATGTATTATTAATATAATATAAATAATGTATTAAAAATAGCTACATCGTGCTGTACCAAACTGGGATGAAATCCGAGCTGAAAAACGCAAACGGCAGAGGGCTCTTGCTGAAGAGGAAAGTAGCAATCGCAAGCGGGCGAAGTTGCAGGCAGTTGAACCAACTCCTGATCCACTATCAGAGTTTTATGATGACGATGAAGATATGGAGAGAGGAATCGAGGAGGAATCAAAGACAGACTCTGTGGTTGATGAACTGGAGAACAGCATTTACGAAAGCTTATCAACTCAGCAGACAGCCGTTGATCTGGTGATCGCATCAATGGTAAGTAAACTTTTGCAGAAAGGTTTTGTTAGGAATGGAAGTTGAAATGATGGTATCGCTGCTATAAATAGCGTTAACAATGTTTTTTGTAGGGTGAGTTACCTGAATCCCTTCCCGCACATTTTATGTCTTCCTTCACCCCCATTGCAATTGCTGGGACGGACAGCCAGATCCGACATGTTGCAAGACTTCTTGCTGCTCAAATAACAGCTTATCAATTAGGACCAGCTGCTGCACTACAGGTATCCATTAGTTTACTTGTTTTATGTTTTGTGTTAGGTAGCATGGGAACTCGTATGCATTAAGTTCTGTTTTAAATTGTGTAGGGTGGAACGGTGGAGGATGGAAATGATGAACCCCTCCAAATTCCAAGTCTAGCTGCTAAAAGTGTTCAACCACCTACCACCGGAGCATTTAGTATCCAGAACACTCAGTCAATAATGGCACCGTTTCTTCCACCGACAAAGCGTAAAATTGCTAAAGCTTTGAAATTGAGTGAGATTACCAAGCCGCTGGATCAACAGGACCGAGAAAAACAAATCTCTGATGCACTGCAGCGAATACTTCAGGGGGATAAATTCACAGAATCAAAATGCAAATTAATTGCTTCCATAGCTGTGAACGCGCCGTTTAACCCCAGATATCGTAAGTTATTTGTTCATTGACCGGTGCAGTCTGTAATGTATTTCAGTTTCTTGCTTAGTTCTTGAATTGAAAGTTTGGATAGTGAAAAGCGTAATGTACATACATGCATTTTAAATTACAATTTCACAGTGGTAGTACAGTTTATCAACCAAGACATAAAAAATCGCCTGGATTTGGGTATTTATTGGTTATTCGCCGAGTACAGTGTTTGGCAAGGATTTCTAACTAAATCTCTTCCTGTGATGAATGACTCGGGACGAGACAGGTAAATATTTATTTATATATAATATATTGATTTTTAGCAAAGTTACGTAAAATTCACTATGAATTCGGGAATGTGGACTCAGAGGAAAATGTCCGTATTTATGGCTGGCGCCGCCGGCGGGCTTAAGTGCCTAATATCTCACACCAAAATATTGACCTCGCATAACATGATAATTCTGCCAATGTATATGTTTTTACTTCGTGCTAGCAATTTGAAATTTACTTTGAAAATATTTTGTATTCGCAGATACGAGTGGACGTTTTTTAATCTGATGAAAGGCATTTTGGACACTGCGAAAGAAGGCGAAAAGTCTGCGTAAGTTGTTTTATCGTCATTACGTCTATCCTTTTCAGTTCGTACGGATAAAGCCTGAAATTGACAAAATTGCTTATCTTAAATAGTTTGGAATATCAGTTTTGTCATCAAAGTTGTTACATTTATGATAGATTGGCGTGGCGTATGTACACTGAACCTCCGTTAATACCTGATAAAGGAATATTACTTTTGAAGACATTGTGCGGTATCCCGACTCATTCCGAGAAGGCAATGCAGTTGTTGGTAGAGTTATCGAAAAAGCGGCCTCGTGCAGTGGCTTTGCATTACCTTAGTGTTCTGTTGGAGTTCTGTTCCCATTCTTTGGAAGAGGTATTTATTAGCCACTTGCAATTATAGCTCTGCTGTTGCTGTTGTCTGTATTGACCTAGAAGTCTGTTGCTGTTTAGTTAATTACAATTTTTTTTATTTTAGATTCGGAACCATGCAATTGCAGCTGTACTTCAAATGTACTCAGCAGAAGATAGTTACAAGAAAATCATTGAAGATCAGGCAATTGAGTTGTATCTTAAATCCTTGAGGTTACCCCAGCCCCCTGAAAATTTGTTCGTTGAAGATTTGGGGCGCACGGAAGTTCAAAAAGAATGGAGTGAAAATACAATTAAATCGTGCCTGCATTTATATTTTGAACTACTCATGATAAAACATGATTTTGTTCACGAGTAAGTAGAATATTTAGCATTCTTTCTTAGTTTCCTGCAAACACATGTGTTGGTTTTAATTGCGGGAAATCCTACATTCTGTTTTATGTGAATACACGTATGGTTCTTTAAATAGATTAGCCAATGTTTACGTGGATGCTAGTGGAGATGTGAAGCGAGCAGTTCTTCGAATGGTGGAAGCACCGATTAGGAAGTTAGGCATAGAATCTCCAGAACTTATGAAACTAATTGATAGCTTCCCCAAAGGAGCCGAGACTTTGATGACTAGGATTTTGCACATTTTAACAGATAAAAGTAAGAAAAAAATGGTTTATGGAATACAACTTTTGAAATGATAACTGACTAAATTGACTGCATTAACGAATTATTATCAATTACAGCACCCCCAACGCCAGCCTTAGTTGCAAGCGTCAAAAATATATACTCGAAGAGAGTTGGCGATGTTCGATTTTTGATTCCTATATTAACTGGTCTATCTAAATCGGACATAATAGCAGCTTTACCGAAACTTATTAAGCTAAATCCCATAGTGGTAAAAGAGGTATACATTTCTTTCTGATTCTCCAATTTTTATTCTAGTCATTTTGGCACCGCCAATACGAAATCTTTCATTATAAAATGATTATTTTTTCGTGTAGGTTTTTAACCGACTTTTAGGAATTCACGCAGATGCCAAAAGCCAACAGGCAAGCCCCATTTCACCTGTGGATCTAATGGTAGCGCTCCATAATGTCGAGCCTAGTAAATGTGATGTGAAAACTGTGATAAAAGGTAAAAATTACTTTCTGGCTTTTAGAATTCCGACATCAGTATTATTTCGTTAGGAAATGTTTTAAATTTTATGTTTATGTGTCGTAGCTACTTCACTCTGTTTTAACGAATCAGAGGTTTTTACCGCAGAAGTTCTGTACTCTGTTATCACACAACTATTAGAGCAGTCGCCGTTACCAACTTTATTGATGCGTACAGTTATCCAAACCCTTGCACTATTCCCAAAATTAATAGGATTTGTCCTGAATACTTTAAATAGACTCGTCGGGAAGCAGGTAAGAATATTTTGCATGCCAAAAATATCCATCGTCTTAAGTCTTTATTTCGTTGCATTGCAATTCAGACACTGGTTAAACTTTTCATGCAGGTCTGGAATCAACCGAAAATCTGGGAGGGATTTATCAAGTGTTGCCAAAGAACTATACCTAAAAGCTTCCCTATTTTATTGACGCTTCCACCAGAACAGTTAAAACAAGCGTTAGTGAAGGATGCTCCGGAACTCCGAGGCCCTTTGGAGCAACATCTAATGGCATTTTCGGAGCAGCAAGTAAGAATACTCGCCGTCGCAATAATTGCAATTATTACCGTCGTACTTTTCTTAGTTATCTTTATCGTAGCGGATAGTAGTAGCAGTAGCCATTAATGTTTTTGTTTAAATAGCGTTCTTGTATGCCACCTGCCTTACTTAATGTTGTATTTGGTGCCAATGCCGGAGAGCATTTGAAGAACGAGTATGGGTACAGGGATTTCGACGGTGAAGTAGCTGAAATCGGTGAAAGGAGGCGAAATTCGGCGGGATATATTCATGTAAAGGAGGAAAGGGTAAGAGGAAAATGTCGTAAAGAAACGGCACACTTTAATTTTTATGTTTCATATGTACATATATTGTATGCTTATGATGTGTGAGGTGCCCAACTGTAGATCGACATTTTACAACTTTACATTTCCTAGAAGTCAATACTATTTTGTTTTCATTTGTATCATTTGTAGAGATCGCCAACGTCGGACATGAAGCTTCCCGTGAAGGACGAACCTATGGAATTCATGGACTGAAATAAAAGTTTTTCAGTTTCAGATTTCGGACTGAATTCTCGTCAACTCATCATCATCACAGTAACCTATAGTGGTTGGTTAAAGTATTAATACAATACTTACAGCATAATTTTATTAACTAATTCATATCGTAATTTAATTATTTATTATTATCAGCAAAATGTCATACTCCAATTGGTTTTTAAATGTATCTCTAAAAGAGTAATTATAATTGAACATGTTATTGAATTTCTTGTCCGCGAATAAAAATATGTTAATCATTCAATCTGAATCGTTGAACAAATAGCTCATAAGACGTTTTAGCTACAACCCTATTAACAATACCCCCATTAATAATTATTTCACTGATTACTTATTTTAATATTAAATAAAGTTCTGTTGTACTGATTAGTTGTTGAACATTGGTTAAAGTATTTATTTTGATTGCACGAAACCATACAGTCACTCTCCGTTTCAAGCATTTTGTCGGATCGTGCCTATTTAGAACAATACGTGTGTTATAATAACCCAATGGAATTTCGTTTCCCTCGGCAGCGTGTTCGTGAAGCTTCATTCTGACCTAAGAACATACTTTTTTTAGTAGCTACAGTACTGTGTAAAAAAGCCGGAACGGAAGGCGACTATCCATTCCGGGTTTTGTAGGGCATTATTTCATTTGACAAAGGCTTCTGCATCATATTGTATATCCCCCTTTCTTAATGTAATATATGCTTAATAAACGTGATTAGTTTTTATACATATCCCTGACATACAAAATAATTTATTATTCTTTAAACAAGCAACTGAGTAATGATTTTTAACAAATAAATTAGGTATCTAACTTTAATTCTTAAAATGTGTTTAATGTTCTGGTACATATTTGGGGTCGCTTGAATACTTCCACCAGTCAACAAAATAATTAGCTAGATCCAGAACATCGAAAAAGCAACTGAAGTTCTTTCCACAATCTTTCCGTGTGTATTTACCATCCTTCGCTGCTAATTGATAAGAAGAAGCTCTCGCATCAGAAGTTCCATTGGATGGTGGTCTAAAAATTAAAAATACATCACACTTTATGTCCTAATTTCCTACAGCATTAAAAAGGCTCTACTAATAAGTAATAATTTCCATTGCAGTATAAGGCTTACGGAAAGAACATCTGGAAAGGCAGAGAAAGCAATCCGTATCTATCTGGTTGACGATGAGCCTGGCAAATTGTTTTCTGCAAACATTTTTCCGTATCAATGCCAATCTGATTAGTGAAATCTGCACCCATGAAATTAAAGGCTTTGTGAGATGTCATAAGTTGATTAAGAATTCCATTCTTGTCACTACTTCTTCCAGTCAAATCCGAGGGTCTTGTACCAGTAAACAATATGGGAACGGTAAAGACCAGCACAACAACCAACAAACTGAATAACCCGAAAATCGCCTGCAACAAAAAACTTAAATTTAGCTTGACTTTCAATTAGTGCATAGTACAGCATACGTTCTGTTCCACAATATTCCACCTATACATCTATTCATCATATCTTACACATTTACAGAAAATTCATCTAGATTTGTATACATAACTCTACCATATGGATTTAAATTTCCACCTGATTCGCTAAATCCACAGTTGATCCTTCTGAGCCTCTATTTGGTAGAGTGAAAGAGAAGAGCGGAACTGTTAATGCTACGGAAGTATTAAATAACCGACGGCGGACGAAAGCCTCGTTGTCGGATGTAGCAAAATCCCGAAGACTCTCATAGGCATTCCCTCCCAGTGATCTACTCTCATCTTTATTAACAAGGGGTGCTAGTGTTTCCTGTGGAAAGGTCAGTAGCTTATCCGCAGATGCTTGCCCAGTTGCCACGAAACAGCTGCCGATAATTACGAGCAGAAGCATTTTTAGCTGTGAAGCTGTAAAATTTTAAAACATGTTCAACTTTCAGCCCATTTGTCAGTCACAGCATTAACCTTTTCCCACAGTATAGACCTACTACAGTTTTACAGATGTGCTGTCGTTTTTTTCGCTAAAATAAAAATTTATTTGTACAAACACCTAGTTGAACTACTTACCAGCCGACATACTCTTGAAGAACTAAATATTAAGTAATAAACTTTAGTGGGCTTTTTCAATAGTTTGAAGGCAGATTAAAGAGGAGAATGGCACCTATGCCCGGAAAAGCCAACACAAAAGTCACAAGTTCTCAAGAGCACTGGGGCGACGGGACTAAAATGTTTTTGTCACACGTTCGTTCCTTATATATAAATGCCAAGTAAATTATTAGTTTAAGTTTGGTTGGGGGAGTTGTAACCAAGACCGAAGTCAAAATACTTCTAATGAAGGGTATTCATTATGCCAGCAATTTATACTTTTGTTCACAGTTATTCTCGCTTTGGTTTCTTTTACAGTTACTTTTCTGGATTTGTTATTCCAAGATGTTCTTGTCGACGTCTATGTGGGGCTGAAAAGAACATTGAATATTTGCACGCCATCAGTTTTTATTTTTCTTCCGACTGTATAAATATTTTTTATTTTCCCTTTTGTCTTCAAAGGGGAAATTAAATCAACTGAAAATCTGTATTTGTGAGGTAGTTGAGACAAATATGTACAAATATTCCAAGATTTTTTTGTTATTCGTAGTTTCATCTTTTCCTGTGTGGAAGTTCATACTCCTGTGAGTTACCATTACACATGGCTTTTATTATTAGCACTTCCCCATAAATACTATTACATATGCAAGTTCGAAGGAGTCATAGGATTATGCGGGCGAGTGCAGGTGCCATTGTCAAGTGCATTGTTATAAATGATATACACGTAGGGATTTAAAAAAATATAGCTAAATTTTATATGTGCCATGCATGTATATGCTCAATCTACTGCACTCACTTCAGTTGTATTTGCATCCCAATTTGCACGTTGTAACTGTCTTTGGATAGTTGAATAAATCTGGTCAATAATATAAGCATAATGTTTAACATGGGTTACTGAATCTCTAAGCTAAGTGCTGCTTTTCAACTAGCTTTTTAGGCAGTAAGAATTTTGGATGTATTTATTTAAATACCAAAGATACTTGTTGAAGCTTTAAAAAGTCAGATATAATGCTTCAATGCTAAACGACGCATTATTTATCAGAGGTTGTTGTAAGGAAGCGGTATTTCGTTGGGGAGTCTATATTTCTTAAAGACGATTATTATTATCACCACGGATAGAGCCCGTTGAAAGAACGGACGTTCCCTAAGCTTAATGAACTTTCTTTGATTTCTTTTTTGATTTATGTGTGGGAAATAGGAAAATAGGAAATTTATCCATAGCATGTTTTATTGCTTGTCGGGATTTACTAGCCGATTTCTTTTTGTATGGTCACGGTTTTTCGAAATGGAACTTCGCGCTTTTGACCAAAACTTTAAATCGTGAATTTGTGGTATCAACAGGACTTTTGAATAGTTCATCCGTTTGTTTCTAAAATAGCTTTTTCTCCAGTTCCATTCTATAGATAGTCAAACCCGGGGCTAGGGACCCACGTGAATTCTTTAATGGGACAATTCTTTCTTTGTTTTTCAAATTCTTTATGGAGGGACAAAGCCCGCGCAGCCAGGTAGAAACAAAAAGTATGTATATGTTTTGAAAATACAAACACCTCACAAAGGTCAGTTTACCCATTTTGGCGGCCCTTCGTTTCGGCCAAATTGAAAATAATTTTTGAAGCACTTTAATGTTTTTTCTAAAGCCTTATGCTAAAATGAAACTTTTCACCGAATTTAGTCGTCCTATGTTTAGGGTGTACTCACATAGAACCCGTCCGTAAAATTTTTCTTCCGTAAAACGGAAGAAACCTATCTCGTAATGCTTATCCCTTTCAATGGTAACAAACGGTTTCAATGTGAGTGGTTTCTTCCGTACCGTAAAAAAACTTACAATTACGGACGGAAAAGCTTCTATGTGAGTAACCATCGGAGCCGCATTGAATGTTCTTGCGGAATTTCTTAACATTTTTTAAACGAGTGACTGCAGTATTTCATGTTGTCAAATCCTAAAGAGTTATGGGCTCTAAAGGTTTGGTGAAAATCGGATTTTGTAGCAAAAATCCAATGCACATAATGCTGAATGAAAAGCATGGAATCTCTTTATTAAACCTGCTTAAATTACACAAGGGAACACGAGTATGGGTAATTTCGTTGAGGAATTGCTTGGTAAATTTGGTGCATAATAATAATTGTAACATATGTATTTTAATTTTTTCTACGCTTTTTGCGTACATATCTTCCCAAATAATAGTTCTTAAACCTTACAGACAACGTATGCACTTCTGCACTTGGTTTTTGGCGTCGAAATTAAATTTTAACTAATAATGTTTATCTTTAAGCATTCAATTAAAATTACGCATGCGCCCAAATTTTAAAATGGATAAAATAAATGGCCTAGCTGGAAATTTCTTCTACTAAATTGAGTTGAGAATACATCCGTTTGGAAAAAAATTACGATCATACCTCCACTATACAAGCAGCAATGGCGCTCCATATCCGTTCCTTTGACATGTAGACAACCGGGAGAAAATGTCATAAATTTTAGCCCCGTTTTAAAAATATAAGCCCCTTTAGAAAAATAAAAGCGCTTTTCCAAAAAAATCGCCATCATTTTTTCTTTCAAAAGGAACCTTAAGCACATCTCTATGTAAAGGGCAAAGGGGTTCAACAGCTCCGCTGAGAATTTGTAAAGCACGTCCTCCCGTTTACGCCATTTTAAAGAAATATGCATCCAGGCCTATAGGGGCCAGTGCAGTAGGGCTAGAAGGTAGAAACATAGGATGGCGTATTATATCGCCATCCTGTAATTATTGCGCACACAAATTTTTTGCACTACTTTTTGGTCAAAATATTAATTGCCGGCAAAACGATCAAAATGCCCGTCGTGAGTTCCTAAATTTATGAGGATTAAAATAATCTCTCTAGGTTCTAAAGAAACAATGGAAACGTACTAAAGCCTGCATGTCTTCGGTATCTGAAGACAATACATATGTAAACACTCTCTATCTTTTATTGGTAAAATTGAACCTCGACTTTTTGGTCTGAACTGGATTTTTGATTGGTCAAATTGAATCGAAGTCTTAAAGAAATTGCGTAATTAGCAGGGTTGGGTATTTGAAAAACCATGGACTAGAACTAGAAATAAAAATTTCCAAATTGAATTCCGATCTAGTTCGAATACCTGTATTAATAGACAGTTAGCGCAACTTTTTACGTATCTCCCGTATAAAACTTATAGCACTTATAGAACGTATAGATGAAA
>JAQFXU010004005.1:0-14578 GCA_034693705.1 Spatulosminthurus flaviceps
GAAGAGCAGTGGCTCGAAACGTTGCTCAAATAAAGAAGATTTAATTTGTGAAGAAAATTGACCTTACTTTCTACATACACGTACATTAAGCTTCACTTTGCGTATTCAATTATATACATTAAATCTATACTACTAATGAGCAAACAAACATATTTCTAGCAGAAAAAACAACATTCCCATGACAAACGAATTCCACATTTTCGCGGACATACACGCACTTGTCGTACCTGCAATTACCACAATTTTTCAATTTGCTCGCAGGAAATAAATTAGTATAGCTACCCACTTCATAACAACATTAATATCATTAATCCCCCCTCAAAAAAGCGTGTCCGAACAAATTCCACGTGACAAATTTTAAGGGTCAAGGACGTCAAGAGAAGTAATGAAACTACAACTACATTTAACTCCCTCGTCCCTCATACTATTAAATAACATTATCTTTACAACAGTATGAAGTATTTGTACTGACTTTCTCCTTCATGGTAAAACGTTCGTTACATAACTGATAACTATACCATTCCCGCAAAATTTCGTGCACCCTTAAAAAGCAATTTTGTATTTGAAAACTTTACAATAGCTAGAAATGTTGAAATTAATTATTTTAAAAACTGAAACTAAGAAATGGTTTTTGAAATATTAGAAATGACATAAACCCCTGAAATCGAAAAACTGTGAAGGTAAAGGCAATGTTCAACCCTACCACGGAAAACCGCGGTTTGTGCATACTTTTGCATCAACCGCTTTTACCAAATCCAAACATTTACAGTACAGATATGATGGATTTCTCCACCATTAAGGATTTCAGTTTGCTTGAAAATCGAGTGCTTATTTAGTGTATAATTATACTGTTCAAATATTCTATCTACTTAACGTTAGGGATTATTCAACCTGAAGCCATCTAACAGGCTAATTACCCTTGCTGCCCCTCTATAAAACTGCTTCCCAACACAGATAATTGTGAAACATCCTCCTACCTGTCTGAAGAGTGGCCTTTCATCTCGGAGAAATTTGATACAGTCTTCGAGAAGCCTTTTCAAAGCTTTCGGCGTATCAGATCTCAGCGTATTCAGATCCGGTCGTAAATAGCCTCTGCCCACCATGAACAATATCTGCAACGTTCAATTAGTCGTTGAAATTAAATCATATTCCAACTAAGTACGGCAATAAATATGCAATGTTTTTGACTTCGGTAAACAATGTATTATATCTCGCTAATGAAAACATTTGTGAGGAAGTACGAATCAACGAAAATCAGAAAGTACGACATAAAAACTAACCTGATCCTTGTTACTTATATGGGAATATGGCAGCAGTCCAGTGAGCAGTTCATAAAGGACAATACCAAAAGCATACACGTCAGACTGAAAACTGTAAGGATTCTCTTCCTGCATTCGAATTACTTCAGGTGCCATCCACAATATCGAGCCTATTTGGAAGTAAACAAAGTACGAAAACAAAATGAAGGGTTCTGACTGAACTTGAAAGCTCGCGATAATAAACTATAATTTTTGTAACAAATCCATGTAAACCGTAGAGACCATTATTCCAAAATGAAGTTTAAAAATCAATCAAATAACGAACCAACTTGATCAAGCACATGTTAATTTTTATCACTTACCCGAAGGTTGCTGAAACTGATGAGATCCTGACCAACGAGTTTTAACAGTTGCTAAACCGAAGTCACCAATTTTGACAGTTAAATCATCGTGTAAAAATATGTTATTACTCTTCAAGTCTCGGTGAATTATATTTTTAGCGTGTAAGTAGCTGAAAATCAAAACAAACCTCACTTATAATTTTTATAACTCATAAACCTCGGAATTGCTTTCAATATCGGCTTAGGAGTACTTATAGGCAGAAAAATATCGACATTTAGAATCTCATTGATACAGACAAACTTGATCATAACAACAAGGTGTACATTTGCATGAAATACTAATACAGGTATTTCAACACCAATTTTTATCAATATAGTACAAAGAAATCAATAAAAATTGTTTGAGAAAAAATACTAGAGTTGATCCAGCTGTGTCTTACAATGAAGTATATAGTGTTATTTGTTCAAAAGATTGAGATATTAAGCAAGCCACTTACTCCATGCCCTGTGCAATCTGTCGTCCGATTTCGATGAGAGTCAACAAAGGAAACTTTGTTTCTAGCACATGTACATGCTTGTAGAGCGAAGAGCTTTCACACCATTGAGTTACAATCGCTAGCTGAGGTTTACTCACGCATCCCATGAAAAGGAGAATGTTTACGTGTCTGTGAATAGCAGAAGGTATTTTTTATTTCATTCCCTCTTCAGCTCATCTTAGATTTACGAAGAATTTAACCAACCACAAGTACGTACTCCAGAAAAACAACGAGGAAATATCCCTCTCCAGTTTTACAAAATCAACACCATCGTTGTTATGTACCCATGCTTACATATCCGGTACTTAAAAGAAGTACTTTAAAAAGTTTATCGAATTTCAATTGAATCTCTCAACGTTTATTTAACTTGAAATACAAGAATAAGTGAACCTACTCGTGAAACTCTTGAACAGCACATTAAAAAATTAAATATAGGTTTTCAATAGCATACAACACAACACTAACCCTTAGCCACACCAGGAAAGTACCACTGTTAGGAAATTGAATAAACCAAAATAATTCCCACAAATGTTTCTTAATTTATGATGAAAAGTTGACAATTCCAGAAAAACTATTTCCTCGAAATGCCATTTCAAAATATTCCTTACCTAACTTAGATACAAGGTGTGTGTGTGTGACTTTCAAAGCGAATAAATTATCATAATTAAAAATATCATTACGCTGCTCCCTGGTCTTAATTTTACGTATTTCCCCGACTTCCAAAAAATAAACTATCCACCAAAATATAACTAATAATTTTGGAAACTTTTTTCCACAACTGATCATCCACCAGATCAGATTAAATAACGACTGCCACATTTTTAGTTTTGCAACTAAAAACCTACCTTGTTTTTCTCAGAACTGCAACTTCATTCTTAAAAGCTTGTAATTGAGCTGGAGTTGGATCTTTGACATTGAGAGTCTTCACAGCCACAGGGCCATGCCAGTAACCTCGGTAGACAGTTCCAAATGATCCGGACCCAATTCGATGTCCTATGAGAATTTCATCAGCCGGAATTTCCCAGTCTTCTACACAATCTCGGCATGTTTTCATCTGTAAGGCATTAAGGTTTCAAAAACCATTACCTCATAATTGTTATAACATTATTATTAAATAATGGAATCATGTCAGATGGTTATAATCGCACGGAAATTTGAAATAATAATTATTACAATTTTTAGGTTTCATAAAATTAGCTCTCTTCGACGTAATTAACACCAAGTTGTAATACTTACCGACTAACTGTAAGTCGGATCACAGAATACCAAATCTCATTTTAAAACTATACGAAGGTAAACAATAACACACCTTCTTGCTGCTTTCATCTGCAGAACGAGCTCTCGGACGGCAAGGTCGAAGAGTGTTGGTGGGGGATGCCTGGGCACTTTGACTTAGAGATACTTTCGTTGGACTACCAGTTGGACTAGTAATCACATGTTGTCCCGGAATCCCTCCCATGTATGGGCCTCCTGAAAAATCATCATTCGACATCATTACTACAAAAAATATTCTCTTCATACATTCCACATTTTCATCCTCGATGGATACGTCCAAACCCGATGAGTGAAAACTCGGCCCACTGACAGATAATCATATCTCACATCAACAATAATTCTTCCTTGACATAAGATTAGCTCATTGCCATTGCAAGTCTCCAAAATAGTTCCTGGTAAATACTTGTCTTGACAAGTAGTCATTATTATGTTTATAACGTGAAGTAGTAAAAATTATAACTGAGTGTAGTTACATATGTAGACAACAATTAATTTTAAGCAGATAAGAAGACAGACGAATACTATGAATACTTAGAGGCATCATGGTATCATTGAACATATATTTTTGTTGCGGAAGAAATAACGTAATAATATAGGCATAAAGTCAACATTTTCAAAATACCGACTTACTGTATATATAGCTATAGCATAGATACATAAATACTTGCGCTTTTTTATTTTGCAAGACGAGCCAAAAAAGTATATAACCAGCAATAATACTAACATCCAGTAGGCATATTTAGAACAGTTATTCACAACGAATTACTATATGGTGGATATACAGAAAGCATTACAACAATTATTTCATTATAACCGAGGAAGCAAAGAAAAATAATGTAAAAAATAAAAAAAACTTGTAGGATTACATTTCATTCGATGATACTCAGTGAAAACTTTTTGTGAAAGAATTTGCAAGAACTATAATTGTACAAAATTACCAGTTCCTCGGAATCTTAGACCCTGAATAAATAGTTTTTCCATTTCCACCTTCCATCTATTCATGGGATTCTTGTATCATTGCATCGTCATGATAAATATCGTAGTTTTTATTTGGTATTTTTCAAAACAAATTGGGTCCTAGGTCTAGGACTCTACCAAATTGCTTTCAATAATAAATTCCTATCCAGTTTCTCACCTACTTATGTGAATTACCTTACACAATTAATAGTAAGTAACACATTCCAATAGTAATAAAAAGGAAGAAAAAAATATAAAAGGAAAAACACGGTTACGAACTTGGTCCAAAGACAACTCCCATTGCAAGACTTGTGAGAGGTACAGCCCATGGGATCGTCCCATGCGTTGGCCTCGACTGTCCTCCCCCATCTGCGGATCCTACATTCTCACCTCGTCCACTACTAAAGGGCCACCATTCTAAGGTATTACATATAACAGACAAAATTCATGCAAATTTACATGCATATACACATTAAATTACCAAAAAAGTCACAACGAAATTGCAAAACAGAGATGCATGATGCATCAATTAAAAAGCACACGTAAGTATTACAGCTTCCTATAGCACAGCTAACACTTATTACAGGGCAGCGTGAACCTACTTACAACAGGGCTTCTTAAAATCACATACTTCAACTTAAGCTTCTCTTTCTAAACTCATTAATGTGAACGCCAATAAATGCTCATTTCTTCGCATCGGGACAACGATACACATATTTAGCACATTTACATTCACTGCCGTCACAAGAGATTCCCTATCACTGGAAGGTGTGTAACGATAATTACATGAATTACCATCAAAATTACTTTTATCAATACAACATTACTATCAGCACCCAACAGTTTGGCCATTTGCAACTAAATAAAAGTTTCCGCTTCCAGGAAGGTCTAATAGTCCGTCACATTTTTTATCGTGTAACCGTAAATCTTCATTTTTGTTTACGAAAGTACAGTACTTGAAATTATTCTATGACGAAATGACTCAAATGAATTGCCATACAGAACAATTATTTGCGCGGCTTCAGTGCACCTAGTAAGGTTTGCTTTGTAAACAGCATAATGCAAGGGGACAAAGTCCCACTTGGACAAAATTTGGTTCAAAACTTCCTTGGGACCTTCTCTAGATTAAGTTCAAAATGGCCCAAAACGAAAGCGAAGTTACGAAGAAATTTTGTTCTTTTACTAATTCTGTTTTTCTACACTAAATCTGGAACGGATATACCGATTTGGATAAAATTTTAAAACTATTGAATTTTAGAACATTTTCTAATGATCTGAAGTTAAGGACGTTACAATGTCCACACAATTATCGAAAGGTTTTTCCGCCATTAATTTTGAATGAATTGACAGAGATGAATCAAATTTGCAAGCAAAAATGCAGTTTGCTACGTCCTCTTGGACAGGTTTCATTTTTGTTAAATCCGTGGAGTAGCTTTTCAGAAAATATGTTTAAAAAATCTTAATTATAGCACTATAGGGAAGATGACAACCGTAGTACGGTTTTGGATTTCGGGTTAGATGAAATGGATCAGGATTGCATATACTTAAAAAGTCTGCACCTATATGGGACATCTGGATACTTTTTCATGTTACTGAGTGGATCTCGCCTACTGAATTTACAACAACCAAGGGGCACGTGGAGAAACGTGATTCTGGAATTAATACTAACCCGGGGTTTCGAAAATTAAGTTTTCAAACAAACGGGTAGCTGAAGTCGCATCTTACATGAACGCGCAGCGATGATTTTCATTGGTATAAACAAGAAACACACACGCAGCTAATTGTGCAACTACTCAGGTAGACATTCAAATATATCTCTATGCAGAATTACAGGAAAATATGCACACAAAAAGATTAGATTAAAATTAATTACTATTATTACTTAATACGATACTGGAGTGAGTGAGTTTTGAAAAAATGTCTGATACTCTGATACACTGCCTAACACATCCTACAAACTCAATTTTTATTATAGTTAATAAATATCAGTTTTTCTGGTCATTGTGAAGTGGTTCGAGTAAAAGCTTCTAAAACGGAAACAACTTTTTTTGAACAACTTTAAAATTTTCCTGGCATGTACGAATATGTTTAGCAGACTAAAAACACACTAAAACAGCCAACGTCGGAGGGAATCGTTGGAGGAAATATTTTCCTCAGCGACCAAGTCCAGACTCCGCACATATAAGTTGACTACATGCTGTATTGCCTCATCAAGGTGAATACTACTCTAATTGTAATTGCAAGTGGCACGTAAGTATACCCATGAATGATGCTACGTAACAGGTGATAGTTTCATATTAACCATAACTATCGCAAGCTGCCATGTAATTCAATGGTTTTTCGAATTTCCAAATTAGATCTGGCTAGTTTTACCAATATTTTTGTACATAACAAACACGAGCAATGAGAATGAAATTAGGTAGTAATTTAAGGTTCCATACTGAATAAATTTCAACTCTTCCCTGAAATAATTTTGGCCTGCGCTGAAGAGTCTTGGTAAAAAAATATTCGAATGAGAATTCTGAATTCATTTGGCATTTTACCTTGGCACGGTTTAATTTTGAGTAGCAAAAATACCCTTGTGGTGATCACTAGTATACAGTATTAAATTCACCTGCACTCGGCGTGGGAGCAAAAGACCTACCATGAAAGTACTCATGTACACACCTCTATGCTGCACGTGATCCAGGCCTGCTGAGAAGCTTTAGCTGTAATAGCTTGGGTAACTGGGTTGGAGTTTCAAGTTTGCACACATAAATATAATGTCATCTCTCAGTAATTGAAAAGGTAAAAGGTTAATCATTGCCGGACGAATTTTACGCGCAATTAGGGAGAATTCAACTTGAAACAAGCATATTAATTTAATTTATTATGTGCAAACATAAATGTGGATCGACATTATACTGGATTTAGCTTTTATACAAACACACATGATATTTGCTGTTACTGAAACAAATGCCATCATGATTCACTTGATTAAACCTGCGTCACTTTCACTTTCAAATTAACAAAATTATATTATATTATAATAATTTATAAAGTCAATCTTCACGTTACTGCCAAAATGATATGAAAGCTTGTTCTAATTCTGGAGGGCTAGCTATGTTGTCACATTTTTACAATTATTACAAATCGTAATACAAATTTTAAGGCTATAGTCATATAAAAATTTGCCTTCCGTTTCGGGTTGGAACCACCGTCATACTTCATGCTTTGTGATTTCAATGAAGACCGTCTATTTAGCTTTATTTTTACTGAAAGGAGACCACCATACGCGGTAATTAAATAGTAAATACAATCATAACATGCAGTGAGATCTAATAGATGCAGCTGACCCACAGCCCACAAAAGTAGATACAGAATCATCCAACATTCGTAAAAGATGTAAATTTCTAGATTCTTGACCTCAACCTTAGAATTTAAACACGACTAACCCAAGTTCTAGCACGCTGTTTCCGTGGTAATTACGGAGCTGACGGCGACGTAATTCAATGTTAGATTTACACTAATTAAAAGTTCGCAGTATGAGGATGACTGTGAGGATACCCTAAGTTTCTTCTCATAAAGTCCACAGAAATCGAGAAAACATTTATCACCGGAACCAAACCAAATGAACAAAATAACTCAAAATTTTATACGAACCAGTGATAAATTTAAGAAACAAAAACACAACTAGAAAGTTTAGGTAATCGTAAGTGAATATTACTTTATAAATTCGGATGAATGGTTGACAAACAATACTGAGCTTAAAATAACGCAGAGAAACTACCAAGCAATCAACTAAAAAACTAATGAACCAGGCAACACTCACGAGAAAGAGGCATGAATGGGTGGTTACCATGGAGGGTTGTGTAAGTTCCTTTGGCCATTCGTTGAATAAAATCATCAGTTAATTCAGTCGGATGACCGACAACATTATAACATACATTTGGAGCTGAGGTGGACCGTTCCCGTTGACCTAACGGCGGATGGCTATTTTTTCTACTAAACGACTGTGACTCGGTTTCAGGTGATGAGGGTGGGCATGGCTCAGTTGCATTCTCAGATTTTTGAGCCAATAGCCTGGAATGAAAGTTAAAGAAAATTATTAAATTTGAACACACTTCTCAATGAGTTATTCCGGTGCACAGCGCACCCAACTAGCAACTTAACAAATATCATGGACAGTTACACTTTACAAGTATGGCAAATATTATAATCATTAAATCATCATCCAAGCCAGACGAAGCTTTAAGAAAGCAAGATGATTAAACCTTCCTGGCCTTACCCTCGATTTTCAAGATTTTATATTAAGCTTTGTAAAAATCTTTTAATTCCTTAGCTGAAGAGTTCCACTTTCCAGTACCAGAACCAATGCATAACAAGTTAATGCAAAAATGCAGTCCGAAGATACCGATACGCACAGCAAAAGAAGAATAATACATATAAATTATTAATATTCTTTTTCTTACTGTATATTTAAAAATAACAAAACCTTCGAAATAGTAAATATATTCTTTTTTTAATTTCTTCGAATAATTTCCAAAAATTGTCGCTTTGTAACTATTTTTTGCGAAGTGCGTGTTAAAACCAAAACATAAAAATACTCAGTAAGGGTACTAGCCCTGAAGGTTCCATCATGAAATTTTGATTTTTCAATGATATAAATTTTCATATAGACGATTTTTCAACAATTTTTTCCCCAAAATCGCTCCGGTGGAACACCCTTTGAAAAAAATGCGTTAAGCTTTTTAAATGGCGACCACGTAGCAACGAAGTACCCTTTACTGAAAACATTCGATCTCTAAAAATTAAGGCGACAAAAATTAACTTGGATGTAATTTTTCCCCGGGTCGACTTTAAGCCCTTGACCTCTAAAATACACTTAAGGGTTCCGAATTTATCTGAAATTGTTTTTCGTTATGCTGCCAAACACAAATACGAGCTTGTTTTTTTTATGCAAGCGAATCATTAAAAAGTTGAATATTCTACTCCTTGTGAGTAAAAAAACGCATATTCGTAAAAACTATCGTACGTCGTAACACCCAAAGCTGAAGTTGAGGAAAGTTCCTTGACTTTGAAAAAAGCTCTCATCGCTTGACAACGTATGCACTATAGAAGCATGTAGGGCTGTCAACAAATTAATTTTACCCACTTCTTCACGATTAGTACTACTGTTATAATTTAATGCAATTAGACAAACATAAACTTTTACTTCAAAAACCCCATCATTGTTAATTAATTCGTCCAAATAAAGAAATGAAATCATCAATGACGAAAAAAATAATAACTTTAGCCTGAAATCTAGTAAATAATATTCTTAAAATCAATATTACGCATTTTATTTGTGTCTACTTCCACAATGATATGGAACTTTAAAACTGAATTAAATTGATGATTAAGTACATATGTATTATTACGATTTTGAAACCATCCATAAGAACGAATTGTATTTCTGCTCCTTAAGTACATGATTTAAATTTACCGGTAAACGTAAAGTTAAGAAATGATACAGAATTAGTGAATTAAGGGTCAAAATTAAAACGGATCAGTTTGGGTTTTCCAACGTGCGGGGCCTCATACAAGAAATATCCACGCGTGATGTAAAAAGCACCACTGAGGGTCCAGTTGTGAGCTTCGTCAGCTCATGTGAAGAATCCATTTAAATTACGCAGATCTGTATAGTTCTAAGTTTCACTGCCTTCCACTAAGCCTCTCTAAAAATTGTCCGTAAAGCTATATACATATAACCACATCAACTAACATACTCTAAAGAATAAAAAATAACTAAATTAAATTGTATTATATTCTTTGGTAACTGGTAACGGCCGAAGGGATTGATGAAAATGCTACCACAAAAATTACACGAACAATGTAAAAAGCAAGTAGATGCATATTTTGTAAAGCCAATGTTCATAATAAAAATCCTCACATCTGATAGTAGGTATTCTGCATTCGAACTTGTTGACAAAGTGCAGGAACGCCAGCAGCACATCTCTGATGAAAACGGTAATTACAAGTTCGACACTGAAACCCTTGAAAAAGCAGTCGTCGACAACACTCACAGTAGGCCAAGGAGAAAAATGTTTTCCGAACGAAATTATGCGAAATACTTGTGGTAATAGGAAATTTGTCTATAATTTCAACAGTTATCTCATCCCCTTCTAACTTTGAAATATCATCCTCCCAACGAACTGGTACTTTAGACGACGAGGGTTTACATTTGAACACAGCACACACTTCAGGAGTTAATTTTCTATGTTTCATTGCTTTGGCTAAAGCTTCTCGAACCGTTTGGCCCGGCTTGACCTGAACCGAAGTTCGTTGTTGATTGGGTAAATGAGCTCTAATTACGGCTTTCAGAGGGGATCTCGGAGATAGCCCTTCATCACCTGATGCCACTGACTGCGAAGCCGGATACTCTTCAAAATAGTTGGATTGTGCGGTAATTGAACGAAGTTGAGGTGACGTATCTCGTATATTCTCATTGTCATTTGCAATTCGTTCCTTCAATTCTTGTTCCTTAGCTTCTAAATCATGTAATTTACTCGTCAGTTCGGAATACTCCTGTAAATACATCGCTGGAGGATCCTGAAATCCCGCAAACCGATCGTTCAGAGCATCTATGTTCTCCTTCGTGAGTCGTATCACATTTTGAATATTCTTCAGGCTGACTTGCATGCTATCCCAAAATTTAATTTAAAAAATAACAACGAAATACACATTAATGCTAGCCTTCAAAAATTAATCACATCAATACTCACTACTCAGTCTACTCGTCATCCACTTCAAATCAATGACTACCTGGTATCCAACGGAGAACTGGATGGACTCGGTGTATTTGGAGCCATTGAAGGTTGCAACGGTTGACCACATTGTGAATTTTCCATCACTTCCAGTATGAGTCCTCCCGTTGCCGTTTTTGAACCAGCCGAGATTAATTACACCGTAATCTCTTGAATTTACACACCTGATTTTTATTGACCTTTTCAAAGATCAGGTCTCACATTGCAAATCCAACTCTTAAATAACTGTCTACTTTCATTGTTTCCCCTATGCAGTAATAACAGATGAGGATGGTAAACTTTCATTTTTCTCTGCACCAGTCAAAAACTGTGAACTTCCCATGATCCGTGTAGACTATCAAGAAGACTGTATATGTTACAAAAACGTAGTAATAATAAGTAACTGGTACAAACTTTTTTCCCTCAGACAAAAACAAATATAGACAATGGGGACTGACTGATCATTGACTTCACGTATACACTATACAGTCTGACTGAGCTCTTCTGACAAAGTGAAGCTCGATATCCTTTTAACCCCCTTATCTTATGTTTTCTCCGCAACGCAGCTCTCCTCTCTCTCTCTCTCTGCTCTCTCTCTCTCTCTCTCTCTCTCTCTCTCTCTCTCTGCTCTCTCTCTCAAAACAGTAGTACAAGAATGAATCCTTCCGTTCCAATCCAAACATCCAAACCTATATTCCCTTCCCAATTCCCTATATACAAGAACAGGAACATCCTATGAAACTTCCAATTGCAATGATCACTTGTACGCTAGAGGGCGGGTCCTTAGAATTTTCACTTCCATTGATTTCTCCGTTACGTTCTTGAAATTACCACGAGTTGTTAAGTGTAATTAGTTTATTTTTCCGCAATTTGATGTCCAACTGTCGTCTGTCTGTCAATAATTTACATTTATAAAATCCCAAGCTTACCTTTATGTTTTTATGCATTGCTTGGCTTTGGAAACGTGTAAATTATGTAATTACTTGCAAAGCAAAATTAGCTATAGATATATTTATTTAACTATCAAAGGGCTCCCTCTTGATCGATTGCGGAGTCTCTCAAGATGGGCAACATACTTGGCTAGAAGTTACAGCTTAAAATAATGATTGTAATTAACTACAGGTAGGAAGAGGTAAATCTAACTGTTGAAAACAAGCCATTTCGGAAAACTTGTTTAGGCTGTGCTTTTTATCTCTCAATCAATCTCAAATCTCAATGCCGACAAGAGGAATTTTGTAAAAATCTTGTAATTAAGCTTTTGTACAGCCTTTCGCTATAAACCTGCAATAGCTACTTCGATCAGGTGTGAGAATCACCAGGAGGGACACTGCGGTGATACCTTAAGGGGTTTTATAAAGCGAAAATGAATAGCTATGCAATTTGTACATATTCTCTCGCCCAATTTGTTGATAATATTAGCACATCAAAAGGCTAAATTCAGAAAGAAAGCAGATGCACAAGCAGAGTTGATCTAAATACTCTCACTATAGAGCATGTCCTTGATTTGAGTTATGACTTCGAAATTGTAGATGTCGCTTTTTGAATTAATGGTGATTTTAGGTTTTTGAATGAAATTGTTTTTGAAATTATTTTTGAGTGTGAATAGCTATAGTTCTGCCGATAGGCTCTGAAATCACCGCCAGCGTATAGTTTGGGGCGATTCCGAAAGGTTGAAAAACTCATCATTAAATTCTATACCGAATTTTCATTAAAACTAAAAACGTAGTTTTATAAGTTTTATCTAAGTAGAGCTTTGTAGTATGGTTCCAAGGAGTGGATAGGGATAGGGTTACATAGATCATTTTCTATGTCAATGGCTCAGCAGAAGATACATCCATGTTGAGTGTACTTGGTTATTTACCAATAGAATTGAATGATAAGTGTGACAGCAGGAAGCCAGGGGCGGTGGAAGTTTACTTCGGGGGTTACAAAACTATAGGATAACTTGAAGATGTAGATACATAGTCATCATCATACTTTTAAAACCCTGGTCAATCAAACTTTTACATATTTTGAGGATGAAACTATCGATTTTTCTTTTTATTCATGATGTAGAACATTTTGTTCTGTGAGTAAGAATTGAGGGGTATTACGGGGAAGAAAGCAGGGAATCATTTCCCCCTGCTCTTTATAAATATAAAAAATATCAACGCAAGTAACTTCAAGTTTTTATTCAATGACTTAACGCATATTAAGGAAATCTATGCACTTATGAAAAAAATAATTGGCGAAAAGATGTGAAATTTTGTCCTAGACTTAGTGTTTGCGTTTTAGCAAACTATGTAATCTCACTTGATATAACTTTATTTATTTTATTTTTTACTCAACGACTAGACTCACCTAAAATGTATTTATTTCTTATTTGTTGAGTGATAACTCTATTCGTTATCACTCACCACTACACACATCTCAACTAATTATACTGAAATTGCTGATTTTAAGGGCCACTGGCTATAAACGATCGAATAAACCATTAGTATTTCCCCCTGCTTTACTGAAAGATATATTTTTAACAACTGCTGTATCATAGAGGTTCGCCACTTCTGCAGAAAAGGTACATTCCGATCAAAATAACTTGATTGAGAGTTGCGAGAGACATACATAAAAGAAAAAGGCAGCCGGATTATTGAACCAAAAACATTTTCACCTAATGGTTTCACCCAAATTTAACTTAAACTAAATTTTATTGAATCAAAACGATTTAAACCAGTACAATTGGAACCAAAATAAATTAAACCAAATATGTTTTCAAGCAAAACAAATTGAATTAAAATGATTTCAATTTACATTTTGGTTAAATAAAAATGGCAGGCAAAATAAAAACCCCACCCACAAGGACAAAAACTAAAATGCAAGATAAATATTTACTGTATACTAATCACGGGATGCATATTACACAGTTTCGACCACAACGAAAGTGATATTGGATTTGAAAAACCCAGAAGTACTTAGATGTATAAATTCGGCTTATCTATTGAGAAATTTTAATTTGTGCTCACCTTGTTCAGTCGAAACAACGAAAGCCAATCAATTGATAGCCACATTTCAGAAATTTTTCATTGCCATTTAATTTGTTTACATAAATTAAAATTGAGAAATAGAAACCCTAGACGGACTGAGCGAAAAACGTTCTCTTCCGTTCTGCTTTTTCAATAACGAATGTTTTTTAAGCTTTAAGTCAGGATTTACTGCTGTACATTCATTGCCAATGTTTGATTCGGTGTGGACCAGGTTTCCAACTCCAACTGATAAGTGATAATTTGTTTGCTGACGCTGTCAATGCAACGATTAGGATTAGGATTAGAGCATAGAGCAGCACTTACAGTACTACACTGTTAAAACAGCTTTTTTCATTTGGCTTTTGGTGTTATTAAATGGTTAAAAGTAGGGCACAAAGTAGAATAATGATCACTTATTACCCATTAAATGACCGAACCCCCTACATT
>JAQFXU010004006.1:0-14575 GCA_034693705.1 Spatulosminthurus flaviceps
CACATTGCTTCAAAAAGCAAATTTCATTTGGTCGAAATGAAGGGCCGCCAAATTGGCAAAAGGCGCCGTTGTGCACTGGAAATAAAGTACAAGTTCAGAAACATACGAAACCGACATTCTTTCTGAATCATTACCCTCGTCACTGTTAATTATAAGATAAAACGATATAAGTATCTTGATAAGAACATCATAGTGGCTCCGGCAAACTCTGCTCACACAGAACATGCATGCGTTAACCAATTCCCTCGCAAGAAATTAATAACCTCTAGCGGAATTCATTGCCAATTGTTGTATTTAAACATAAAGTGGCTGAGTAAACATATTTGAAGCATTATTACGAACAGTTTAGATAAACCCACAGCTCTTAACCGAATATGTTAATTATCTGCACACTAATTGCAATATAACGTTCAACCCGATATCAGTATTTTCGTTGTGATTCGCACTTTCACTTTCAAATGCCACTCAAGTTCTGATTTCTGATTAGAAGAATATTCTAGTAACGCCAACGTAAAACAATGGCAAAAAGAAAATTCACATTCCACTCACATACTCCCATCCTAAGATTTGATAAATCATTTTTCAAAATACGCTACACAAACAATAATCATTGCTGTAAATTCACATTTCACAATCAACATCAATTTCATAGCCTAAATGCCAGCATTTCCTTCATAATTTGTGAGAAGAATAAAAGAAACAGTTGGTCATTGCCTCAACTCACCTTTTTACAAAAAGGGCAGTACGTTTTGCTAAAAATAGCAACCTTGTTAGATTTGATGGCTTCTTCAATTCTGGACACCGCGTCCGATGTGTTCTGTATAGGTGCCATGCTGGACCGAAATCTATGGAAATTGAAACTAGAAATTTTGAAACTACCAACTATACCAAGCCGGTGAAATCGCACAGCACATGTTACAGCACCCGACTTCACCAAATTCAGCATCGACTTCAGATTTACAACTCTCCACGGTTTACAGATTTACTGTTTCACGACTAAGACCGTACTACAACGCGGTCACAGCAAAAGCATTTAAGCTCTAACAATTCTACTTTTATCAGTCCGTATTTCAATAAACACGTGAACAGAACACCATTGAACTTCACCGATGAGTAGAACCCATGGGATTGAACAATCCCGAAGTATCAATGGGATGTGATCCTACAACATACATAAATTACAATTTATGTAAAAATGCATCTGATATACTTTTGTTTCACCGATGTCCGGTCAGTCCGGTGTCGGATCATAATAGCAGACAAAATAACAAAGGATTTATAATTTACTACATTCAATAAAACAGGACTTGACAATGAGTCTTCAACTCCGACGAATGGAAGACTGACTCACAAAGCAAGACTTACAAAAATATAAAGGAACTGACTGACTGGACTTCACTGTACACGTATATACTTAAACTTAATCTGCATAAAAATTCCTTCTCTATTCATATGAATGCATATTTCTCTACTTCAAACTATACTAATAATTATTATTATTGCTAGATCCATCTACTGTTTCCATTACCACTACTTAAGGAAAGGAATAATAAAAATTTTAAATTAACCTACTACAGCATTGGACTTCTTCCTGCATAAATAAAGTTGTTGTCGTAATTTACTTAAACAATAAATTTTGCTTGCAATTAAAATGCAAGAAACATCACAAGAATAAATTTCTCGTTTAAAATTGGAACAACAAAAATTTCAAAATATTTTTTATTCTTACGTAAGTTTAAGGCAATGCAATGGTTAGAAAAAATAAGTACTTACTATTATTGTATCTTGTATTGTACCATCGATTACCTTGCCGAATCGTTCAAAAACTTTGGCCTTTAATCTATATAGGCTTGGGTGCTCTTTATGGTATGGTAACTTGGTAACTTAGTTTGTCCTTTATACGTTATACATTATTATACAAAAGTTACTGCCAATGCCAAAACACACCGTGCAGTCAGTTCAGTTCGTGTGTGTTCACTTTTACTCAAAGTACAAAGCACGAGCGGCAAGCGGCAGCGGCACTAATAAAAAAGCTACGTAATATTTTGCCTTTCCCTCTTTCCCTATATATATGGCTCACCTATAATCCTCCTCACTTGGCGTGTTCATTCACTCTTCACTCTATTCTACTTTCTGATCAAATGAATTCCATGCGACTATAGATATACATACAATACTTTAATCTAGACTTTGTCTTTGCACTGTTTGAACCTTGGCTTATTACATGTGAGTAAACATATTTTGTACACTATTTGTCTGCTGTATTGCTGTTTAATTCTCATGTTGAAGGTAGACGTTACAATGACAATGAAATCAGAAGTATGATTATATATTAATAATTCTCTTCGGTATACAAAATGCATTGAGACTATATAATGGTACGAATAATATATAAACGCATGTTACTCATCTGACATACAGAAGTTTCCCATGAAATTCTAACCTTGAAAATACATGAAACGTTTTTGGTGTGTGTAAGAATATTTCTCTCTCGTCGGATTAGGTTAGGAGGTTACGTAATTGAGATCGAATCACTGTTGAAATAGTGGAATTCAATGAGAATGAGAATGCGATGAGGAAAATGAAAAAAGTTTCTTGACAATTTACTGACATTATAAATATATTATATTATATTTATCATCATGAAAGATAGATATTGAAGGATTTCTATGGTGTAGAGGCTGATTGTGAGAGGTAAAGCGCTTTTAAAAATCAGTCGTGATCTCATATAAAGCATGTGCCGATATGCCATGTATACATTCTGTGAGCTAATAATTACATATTGGGTAAATACTTCAGGAGAATTTTTCCGTTTGAGGAGGAAAGGAAGGACGAAACGATTTTTAATCAAGTAAAGTACCGTTTTATTTACTTACTTGGTTAGGAAATTAAAAGGCATATTTGAGCCAGGAGGGTGTCTTAGTGATATTCTAGGTATTTGGTACAGTAAAATATTGACATACTAGGAGGACCATCAAAAGCTGTCCGCTTTAGGCATATTCTTAAGAGTATATAATATTATATGTCCACCACAAATCGATTACAATCCTCAAAAGATTGAGCTCCAGCAAATGAATGTCAATTTTCAAGCAAATGATATGGTCCCAATAAACTGACTCAGGGAAAAATAGCTAAAACTTCCTCTATGGCTTTACTTCCCGTCGCTTCCAGAAAAATTCAACAATGCATGCAAAGGGAGGTTAGTAGTTATAGTATTATAACTACTGAGGTTGGTTAACGTAAGTTTTGATTAGCTTTTTCTTTTATTAAAATGTTGTACACTCATCTACGTGGAAGCTTTTATTTTCTCGTGGTCTTCTTATTCTACGTGGAAGCTGGTACCGCAATTTTCTCAGCTGCCAATTTCCCTTTTAGATGAAATTTTACATCTAAGATTCTGGGTTGGTTCTTGAAGAAAATTTTCAAAACTCGTAAAACGACGCGATGCTTTGAATTTCCGAGTTTACCTTATTTTTTTAGGTCATTAAGCCTAAAAACTGGATAAATAAAGCCCGGATCATGCTAAAATATGATTAAATTCACATGCATTCTTCATCTGCTAGGTATGCCTCGTGATACTCGTGAACCCTGAAAAAATAAGCCGCAGTCAGGGCAGGAAACGAACATTCGTATAATGTTCTTTTCCTGTGTGCTTTTCTTGTGCCAACTGCAGAAGAGAGAGACATTACAGTAAGATTGCTCCAGAACGAATCAACTACAACCCCTCTATTTATATATGCATAATAATTATTATACTTTTACAAGCAAGGGCTTAAAACAAAATAATTTTAAATCCTATGTTTTCGCTTATGATTATTCGTGGTTTTTAAGTGATATTGAGTGTGAATCTGAATATCAAAAGGTAGACCAAAATCAATCTGAATTGCAAGGAGCCCCAATGAAGCAAATGTTGAGTCGTAATGTGCGGTATTGTATTCAAGAGAACTTAAAAGTATCTATTTGCAGGTAGCACTCGTCTGACGCCTGATTGTGTACCACTATTTAAAAAAGCCATTGGGTTCCCTATGGAGTCCACCCGTTTTTTGTCCGAAATGTTTGGTTCAAATTATTTCGGCTGAAAAAATTTGGATTCAAATTATTTTGGCTGAAAAAATTTGGATTCAAATTATTTTGGCTGAAAATATTTGAATTCAAATTATTTTGGTTCGAACCATTGAATGAAAAGGTTATCGGTTCTATGAGTCTAATTTATACCCGAGTACTACTATTGAATTGAAATTTCTTCGCAGTGCAGTCTTTAGTAAATGGAATTGCCACACTTATGGGTGCACATTTTCATTCAATTACATGTGACTTGGTAAAGGCCAGCAATAGACCAGAGATGGTAGGGTGTCATTGTGTATTCTTAGAACGAAATTTTAAAATCCTATTGATAGTTGCTTATTACCATAAAAGATAACTTGAGCTACTATACAGCCATTGTTTGCCTTTAATTTCATTTTGGAAGCCTTTTAACAGTCATGCAAATTACCTTGGGAAAAGGGTTACAAGTTGCAATATTTAAGCCACTACTTGATGTATCAAAAATGTTTGATTCATTTTGCATTAGCTGCGGTCAACAAATGAAGTATTTTTACTTTTCACTGAAGCCGTCTGCGAACTCTGATGATTTCACTGGTTGCAGAGCAGTCTGGCATGAATCAGTAGGGCACTGATCCGTCCGTCACAAGACCGTTGGACACAAACAAATCCTCTTTTGGATACTTTCATTTGATTTTAGACACATATTGTCCTTTTAAAAAATTATCGTACCGTTCTTTGTATAATAAATTATTTTAAGTGCTTTATCATTCCCTAAATAATGAGGAACACATATATGTAAATATTCGTTGCAATAGAAATGGTGCTAAAACTTCCAAACCCAAAAATAGAATGTATACGTTAAAAAGTATCAAGGTATATAGAATAGAATATATTTTCTTTAAGCGTTGTAAAAATATTAGGCTAAATAAAGCACTAAAGAAGCTGTATCATTTGCTTTTAATTAAGGATCCAAGTAAATTCATGAAAGCTTGAGAAATCATAAAAGTTGGTAAAACAGTACGTTAACTTGAGCTGTAAACTTCTCGGGAGAAGTCTTAGGAAAACAACCTTTTTTCAACGAATAATGAACTGAATAGCAATTTATCTACCAAGAAACTCTAATCTCAACCAAAAATCAACGACCATAATTTTTTCAGGGGAAACATCTAAATTTAATTAAAATAAATAGCTAATAACAATCAACTTTGGCTCAAAATGACTAGATTTCAGATCAATTGGCCCGATGAAAATGAAGCCAAATTTTTCATGACTTTGCTCTGTAAATAACAATTGAGCATAAGATCAGTAGTGGTATCCGACTTGAGATTTTTGGGGTTTATTAGATTACCTATAGTATTGACTGACAATGAGGGATTTTCCGCCCTAGTTATTTAACTTGTTATTGAAAATTGTGTGCCCTCATAGATATGTACAATAGAGGAGCGAATTGTACTTTAAAACATTGTTATAAAAAATTGTTGACATTGGGCGAATTTAATTCTCACTTTTAGCACTCCGCATTTATATGAAGCTATATACAGCTTACGATTTCATTCTATCTATTAATCATCCGATATTAATTTTTGGAAGTAGATCAGCTAATCAGCTATGGCGAGGTAACATGGTAAAACGCACAGTTTATGATGTTTTCGTCATATTTATGTATGTGCTGATAAAAAGACTAGGGAGAACGATTTCAATTTTGTTGAGAATCCTCTATATGCAGTGCGCTCAATTCAGGTAATACATACATAATACCCAGCTAATACACGTTGTTGACAATGCTTACCCAAAACTCTAAAAACAAAATCAAATATGTATACATAATTCCAATTTAATTAGATTCATTCAAATCTAAGAAAAATTGTTCGTAGAGCTTGGACATTGTTTGAAATAATGGCATCGTTTCAACTACAAAAATGTCAACACGTATGCTTTACCCGAAGATTTTTGTTTCCAACTACAACGAGGAAACCATAGAAGATGCGATTGGAATTAGTGCATCGAAAATAGATACATAATTGCATTTGCATAGATACAAAATTGTCAAAACGTGTAACCCGTATGTACCTGTTCGCACCCTGGGGTGCACTCATAATTGGTACCTTTACCCGTACCCGGGTACACAACTCATGTACCTGTACCCCAATTTGCCGCTGCAAAAATATGTAATAATTGCGTAGTATGTGTACTTGGAACAAAAATGCATTAATGTTGCTTATCTTCCGAACAAACAAAACAAGTCAGGATCAGAGAATCATTTAGCGTGGAATTTCCCCAGTTATAAGACTTCCACTTCCGTTAAAGTAAGATTTGAGTTGCCGCCAGGCCAGGGCTTCTTACAAAAGTATAAAAAACCACTGTCAACATCTGAAAATATTTATTCACACTTATAAATAACGACCACATTATAAAAAGTTACTAAAGTATATGTGCATATATACAGGAGATGATATCATTGTGGAGGTCAAGCAATATCACATTGACAGGGAATACAAGCTCTGCTGTAGTTCCTTGAAGCTACAAAGATGTCACCTAAACAGGTTTCACAATGCCCCTGTAAACACGAAGTACTCAAATATTCCAGGTACTTATAATTTACCTACTTACGATACCCGTACCCGAATGAGCATTACCGGAAGTTTTTACGCTAATACACGCAACCGTACCTGTTCCAATTCGGGTGAAAAGGTCTTTCCTTGATTTTGTAGCCCGTACTTTTGGGTATTTTCTTTGCGTTCCAAATTCTCACTTTTACTGATAATCGCATAGGAATGCTGGGTTACTTAAGTGTATACCCATGCGGTACCCTGGATTCAATTTCTCTTAAACCATTTGCTTGTTCTAGAGAACCAGGAAAGTTGATACACAAAAGAGAGCTCTCTCTCTCTCTGCGCCTTCCATTTGAAATAAATAGAATGGCAAGAGAATGTAATTCTACCCTCCCTACCTAACTACCATACATATTTGCCCAAATTCGTAAGAGTTTACAAATATTTCCATTACAAGAAGGATCAAAAGGATTGTAACTTGTAAATCCTTGAGACCGAGAGCATTGTATGTTTTGAGGTTTTAGTCGGGACACACTTGAAGAAATTTGTTCAGAATACTCTTGCTAGCCGGGAACTCCTTCCCACTACACTACTTAAATTATGTATTCCTGCATCCTTCCGAAAAGCACATTGTGGTTTGAGTATGTAAGAATTTCCTTCCGACAATACGCTTCTAAAGCTTGGAGGAAAGTAGAACAGTATCTTGTCATTGACGTGGGTTAAAAATCTTCTACGAATTGTATGCGTGCCTTTCCCACGTATGTATCTTTTTGAATATCGGACGATGGGCAAAGATCCGGAAAACATTTGTCATGATTTTGCCCTATTCACCTCCATAGAAAGTCTCCATTTCCGATCCAATAAATAGCAAGTAGGTCATCACATCGCATTCATTCTATTCAAGTAAATCTAAATTGCATATACTTTTACATGCTTTTACAAAATCAGTTTCTTTCTTTCCTCACCTTTCGATTTCACTTGTATTGCAAGGGTAAAAATGGCTTTCACGTCGTTTACAAGAAACTACTTAAGCCTCGGAAGAGAGGAGTGTTACCCGAGGGTACAACTCCCAGGAGGCAAAGTCAACGGAAAGGCTCAGAGTAAGTACAAGCAGAGAGGTTTTTCCATCAACTGCGAAACAATTACATTAAGTTCCAAGCAGCGAAATATATTGGCGTATGACACGTATGCATGTATGCGTAGGTGTAATAATAGTGCTACATATGTGTATCTCAAATAAAAATGGAAACACGCTCATACCATATCCCTCTAGCATAGTAATTAACCTAGTCTGTTTCCTACTCTACTAACTTACATGCATATAATCCAATATTCTCACGTCCGTAAAAACATTGTCTAATTAATTAAACTGTAGACCGAAATTTTCCACGGAATTTAACCGTTGTTACAACGGCAAATGCATTTTGTAAAACTGGAAATACTTATTATGTACCTGCATAGTAAAATCCATGCCATTGAAGCCAATGTATAACAAAAGGTTGTATGATATTTAAATTCAACCCCACAACACTACTTCTAAGTATTTTAAGTGCCTTATCTTTTAAAGTCAACTGAATACACCAAGTTAACCCTTTTGCCTTGATAGCAAACTAAATCAAATCTCTTTTCAAAAATTCAGACACCATTAGCCATTGTATTCTAACTGAATAGGTAGATATAACTAAATAGTATAAGGATTCATTCCCCAGCCGTCCACCGATACCTATACTCCAATCCCCAGTTACATACGTAAAGATTACGACTACATGTCATATATCTATATATAAAATCATCACTATCAAAGCCCACCTACGAAACCATTTACTATAGTATACCATGCGAGGAAATATTCAAGGTAAAAGAGATTTACAACCAACATCAATCATTCCATCCGAATTCAATATGAAGACGTAATCATGAGATTACAACATTCGTCATTTATATTCGTATTTTATCTCTATATAGATACTGCGTAGCTCTAGAAAAAGTCTATAGAAGAATAAAAGTTACAAAATTTATAAACTATACATATTGCTCCCACTAAAACACCGCCTTTTTACTCCACAAAAACATCTTCAACGAAATGGAGTTTCTACTTCGCAAACACAACAGCACTGTGTAACATCCGCTTTCTTTCCCACAGGAAAATTATTGCAAAAAAACAAAATACAGCCTGCAACGTGTAGCACCTACTCCTTACACATATCATAGATACCTTCAGAATTACAGAGCTCAAATGCCCACATCATAGTATACCATATATTGTATTTTTCTCTATCTCCACCTCTGAATCTACAAGTTACTTCGTTTGCAAACATCTTCACTTAATTAACATATCCAAATAAAAGGTTCAAGCTCAAAGCTTTTTCCTTGCAACTTTTCCCACAAAGTGGGACTTGCTTTCAAAATAATTATTAATGCTTTCCTATCTCTCTCTCCCTCTCTTCCCATAACCTACTGCAGCTTCAATGTTCACTAACACGTTTACTCATTATACACACAAGCTCAAAGCATTTTACTACCCATAAAGCTCACTCAGTATGAAAAAGATTCACACGATAGCATAAATTATGAAAACAGAGGTGAGCTAATACTACAGTGAGAAATTGCATGTAGATGGGAAATCGGGGCAAGGATTCGAATATACTGATAATTTTCCATGTACATTCAAGTGATATAGTAGTAGTAGATAATACGAAGTGAGTGAGTACTCGAGGAGAGCATTTATATACGCACCATAAAGGAAAAACCAACATGTACATTTTTTAATAGTACATACTTACAGGAAGAAAGCTATTGTAGATATATTTTTTTATTATTGCACCTACCCACAAGGGTAGGTATTTTTATATACACCAAATGGCAATAAAAAAACTACTATAAAGCCACTAAATGCATGCTAAAAGACACTAAAGAGAATGAGTTTCAAGTATATATACAAATTAATAAGTAAACATGGACACATAGATAATAGGTACATGTTTAAAATATATACTCATGCTACGTACATGGATAATGGATACGGATACACGGATAGTACTGTTAAACATTACACTTTTAAAAGCTATAGAGAGTGAGAGAGTATCGCCAGTATCGCGAGACAGTAAGGGAGAGAAAGTGGACGAGTCCAGTGTACATGCTGCTGAAGGTGAAGTTTTTCAGTTATTTCAATGTCAAGTGATGAGAGAAGGCCTCTCTCTCTCTCACTCTTGCACTCACTCCCAGTCAGTGTATTACAGAGTTTCAGTCAGTGAGAGTCAGTACTACAAGCCTTTTACGCTAAAAACTCAAAGGGAGTTCACTCATGAGTTCTCTCCTTTCTCAAACAAGGTGTAGATAGTTTGCACGGAATATACATACCCCGTTGAGAGACTGTGCTGTGTGTATATACTTTTATATATCGCAAAAGCTTTATGATAAAGATATTGCTGTAGTAGTGGTTGTTGTTGCCAAATTGTGAGACTACGCAGAAACGCAGACTCTCTGCTTTTTGCGAATATTGATTGTCATTGTGGGTTTAGTAAGTTGGTTACCACTGGTCTTTAACTTGAGCGGAAACAACAACAACAACCCGCAATCACATCCATGGACTTGAACATGGCTGCAAACGGAGGAGTGTCGCCTCCAAGTCCAGCCGAAATTGTACGTGGTCAAAGTTTTGAAGTTGGACCGAGATACACAAATTTGGCGTATATAGGCGAAGGGGCCTATGGAATGGTCGTGTAAGTTTTTTTTTAAAATTATTTTTCAATATTTATTAATTTTTAATATTAATAGATTTTTTGAGTCCGTTCTTCTAACGGACTCGAAAGGGAAAATCTCTATGGTTTAATGTGAGGAGTATATATTCATGGTTTGGGGAGTAGTAACCTGTTTGGTGGGTGAAAGAAAGTTTTTTAGTGGTTTGTCAGATTAATTGGGAGTGCGGAGGATTGGAGGTAGAAGACGTCCGGTGGAGTATGAGTCAGGGGAAATGTAAATAGTCTTTTGTATATATGTTGACAAGTACGTTGGCAGATGTAGGAATGGTAGGGAAATTGAAACCCGGTTGGGGTAATGAATATCTTGGTTTGTAATACAAGATTGTCTTGATGATGTGGGAAAGAAGGGAGAAGAGATGGACGGTTGGTGGGAGCGGATGTTGTAACTGTAACTTCCTGGGCAAGACGTATAACGGTGTATTTCAAGGAGGGGCATTCATATAGGGGATGATATTTTCATACGGTGTCATTGAGAAATTGGATCATTTTTTAAAATCCAGTTTTATTATTATTTGATCACGTGGTTGCTCATATTTTGAAGATTGGTTTTTTTTGCATTTGGATACTGACATTGATAGTGAAAGTAGGGATTGTTGAGAAAATGCGTGGAAGTTTATGTGTTGTGATGATGGGGGGATAGGATTGTAGCTAATGTGAATGTATACTATTTACTATTTTATTTCTTTGGACTTTGTTTGTACTGATAAAACGTTGACGGTTGGGGTAAAACTTGGTAAGCATCATGCGATGTGAAGTAATAATTTGTTGATTTTTATAGTATTTTTTTGCGCAACCCGAATTTCTGATGTGGTTGTCATTCAGTCCGAGGACATGAGCTTTTAATAGATACTTCTATAGATTTTTGCACTTTTTATGACTAATTGCTCGTTGAAATTATCTGTTGTGGTTACTGCATTGTATTTAATTTTGAATTATGATGTGGTTTAAGCCTGTATACATAGGTTTATATTTTTTTTAGATTTTTATGATGGTGGAGTTAGTGAAGTAGAGGTCCAAGAATTTGGTTGTATCTTTATGAGATGATTGAGATGTGGATTATAAAATTGGTAATGTATATTAATTGAAGTAGGTGAGATGATATCTAAGGTTGTACAAGATTGGTTCATATTTCAGAAACGTTGATTAGCTATTTAAGGTTCAAGGAAGGGATTCAATTGAGAACTGCGAAAGTGCTGTCGTTAATTTTTAGAAACAGTTTGGAAGTCACAACGTTACTTGTACTCAGAATAATTTAATATGTAATTAATTAAATAATTTAAAATGGTCGAGTGTGGTCAAACAACTAATGTTACTCGCCAGAGATGATCCGGAAGCCATGAATAAATAAAATGAACGGTACTTACACATAGATTAGGATTTTCTTTACCTCGAATAGTTGGGGCGGTTGACCTCATCTATTTAGATCGATTGATTTCTTTCGTAATGGAATGGAATAATGAATAATACAGGATGAACATAGGACAAGAAAGAAACTACAGTTGCCGTTGCCGCTCGTAAGCTATCGGGGATCAGTCTATTGTAGTTAATTAATGGAAAATTAAGTAGAGCGGGAGCAGATAATGAATGGCTGAGAGAATTTATTAAACCTCGACTTTTCAGATAGTTAAAATCAAGGTTTGCTTGCTCGTATTTTGGATGTCATCTGGAGTTTATGATATTGTTTGCTTACAGATCTGCATACGACAATGTAACAAAGACGAAGGTTGCGATTAAAAAGATTTCACCTTTTGAGCATCAGACGTACTGCCAACGAACCTTGAGGGAGATCAAGATTTTAACACGGTTTAAACATGAAAACGTAATATCAGCTTGTTGACAAATTTATTGAATTTAGACTAGGTTGTTAAAAATGTGTTGCACAAAGAGGCTTCACGCTGGCTCAGAGAGTTCAATTAAATCGTGAATGTTTTTTTTACTTTACCTGAATTTAAAATTGCAGATTATAGACATTCGTGATATTCTTCGGTCTCAGACAATTGATCAGATGAAGGATGTGTACATCGTGCAATGTTTAATGGAAACGGACCTGTATAAGTTACTGAAGACGCAAAAATTGAGTAACGACCACATTTGTTACTTCCTGTATCAAATCTTACGGGGTCTGAAGTACATACATTCAGCAAATGTCCTTCATAGAGATCTAAAACCAAGTAATCTATTGCTAAACACGACGTGCGATCTCAAGGTTAGTGCTTGATACTCAGGCCTAGAGCTTAGGGTAAAATGTTGTGTAAACTTGAAGCTTTTATTCTTCCTACTATTCTGCCTCATGTAATACCCTTATTGAATTTTAGATTTGCGACTTCGGTCTTGCCCGAGTGGCAGATCCTGATCATGATCATACAGGCTTCCTCACCGAATACGTTGCTACTCGCTGGTATCGAGCACCTGAGATCATGTTGAATTCCAAGGTACGGTATAAGACTTATACGTACACGGCAACTATAATTTTTTCTTAGTTTTATAGTTGTTATTTTTAACTTTAGGGATACACCAAATCTATAGACATCTGGTCAGTTGGATGCATTTTGGCTGAAATGCTCTCAAATCGTCCAATTTTTCCGGGCAAACACTATCTTGACCAGCTGAATCACATCTTGGGAGTCCTGGGGACTCCGTCTCAGGAAGATTTGCAGTGTATCATCAATGAGAAGGCTAGAAGTTACTTGCAGTCTCTTCCGTACAAACCCAAGGTTCCGTGGCATAAACTGTATTCCGATGCAGATCCAAAAGCTTTGGATCTTTTGGACAAGATGTTAACCTTTAATCCACACAAACGTATCGTAGTTGAGGATGCCCTGGCACATCCCTATTTGGAGCAATACTACGACCCAGCGGATGAGGTAAGCATTTGGAGCATTGTAAATGCTCAGTAAATCAGTAGCCTTTGAGTCTCATAAAGTTCCCGAATATGTTTTAAATGACCTTCGTAAATTCAATAGCCTGTAGCAGAAGAACCATTTAGACTGGACATGGAGTACGACGACCTCCCAAAAGAGAGATTGAAAGAGATGATTTTTGAAGAGACTGTCCTTTTCAAGGACAAAATAGATTTAGAAATACGGCAGCAAAATATTTAATATGTGATGTTTCAGTGTCAATCATTGTTTTCAGTCAACACGAATATTCCAGATCAATGTTTTTCGTTGTCCATACAAATATAATAAGCCAAAACCAAAACTCTTTTTGTGAGTTCTCTTTTTGACTACCTTCGTGTAATACAATCATGTTTGTAAAATCTTCCACTTGGTATAGACTTCTCCTGAGTATTCGTGTAAATTGCCAGCCGTCGTATATTAATTATTATTAAAGCGAAGTATATACATGTATGTCTCAAGTTGTAAATTTCACGTTATGAATACAAATTATGTTATTAATATTCACAGTCTCTACGTGTATTAATATGTATACATAAATGCACAATGTAATAAAATATCTTCTTGTTTTATTAGTCAAGGCTAAAATAATTGAAGTTCCAGATCCTACGAAAATCAGGTGTACTGGTTGTTACAAATTTGGAATGTACATGTATAATTATTACTTCAATGCATAAATATCGTAAATTGATCTGCCCTTTCAAAGCTAAGGGTCACTAGAATTACAAACGCTGCATCTTTTCATCCTGACCTGATTAATGTAGGCATCGTTTAAGCAAGCAAAATTTGAATCCTAGCAATCACCATTATCGTGATTGAGGTGTTGATTATTATGATTGAGGCGATAAATGATTGGAATTTAGTGTGAATATTTGTATATAGTTTTGTTTTGAAAGTTTTGGTTCCCCCATAATTCAAGCATAAAGGCATATTTAATTGTGATCATTTTTTACGACATTCTTTGCACAGGAATAATGCATCCAATAATGCTTCAATCTATTATTATCATTGTTACAAAAAGCTTGAAAATCTCTTAAAACTTTATATAAAAATGTTTCATCCCCCAGTGCAGGTGTTGCAGATGTTTTCCATCTCTTGCTAACCATGTAGTTCCAAGACCATAGAAAACCAACCTGAAACAAGAACGACCGCTACAATATAAATAAATATGTTCATTCTTAACCTTTACCAATTACGAGTGAAGTAGAAGTTCATTACAATTGGATGTAAATAACTGAAGTTATTAATACAGTAAAAACTCTCTAAGACGGCCTACACTTAAGACGGTTTTACTTTACTACGGTCGAATTGGAAAGTCCCG
>JAQFXU010004007.1:0-14574 GCA_034693705.1 Spatulosminthurus flaviceps
ATTCTGTAGTTGTACATCAACCTTTCTGCATCTGCAGATGAGACTGCGGAAGTTGCAAAGAGGGTAGTAAGCAGAGCCTCGCCTTCAGTTCTCTCAATATAATACGCCTGTGAGTTCATAATATGAACTCCTGGAGGAGTTGGCTCATTGTTTGGCAATGGAGCTCTAGCCTCTAAGATATCTGGCTGTATGACTGAGCTTTCTATTGGCTGCGGACTAGGCCAAATATTACCTAACATTCCTATCATACGCACGTCTGACGTCCCTATTGCTTGTGGATTTTCCACAGGTGTGTCCTGAGAAGAAGAAGTTGTATTTTCCTGCTCTTGCGTGTCACTATTAGTGCTAGCTGGCGTGTTCGGATGTGAGGGATTATTTCGCGTGTTTAGCTGGGGACAACTGTCTATATTTATAGTTATTTTGTCCATAGCCCTAGTATGATGAAACATGCTAAGTACACTTCCAACTAAAAGTTGGAAAATCCCTTGTGAATGGCTAGCTGCTGACGTAGCTGCTTTCCATGTTTGCACATATACTCCCTGTGTTGTGTCACCTAGCTTGTTACTCCTGTTATTATAAAGTGTGTTTGAATTAACACTTGGAGTGAACGTTCCTATATCTATAGGATTGGCTAGTAATGGGTATTGTGTCATGATCGGGTTTAAATTCAATTCAAGCGTAGATGTTGGTTGCTCATAGGCAAATGAACCTGATATGAGACATAAGAAAACAATAATCAACGTTATTGTACTGTTGAGCAGATTGGCAAAGGATGACGTGCCAATATGAATTGCTATAGAAGTAGAGGTGGATGGAGTTTCCTTCTGTGTTCTTGAAGATGATCTAGAGTTATGAGATTTAGCATTGATATTATTGCGCTTACCTCTAGATCTTTCTCTGGGTTTATCCCTATGTTCCTTTTTAGGTCTCCTAGGGTCCTTCCTATTCTTCTTATGCCTTTTACCTGGCGCATCCTTCCTAGCAATTCGATTATCAGGTTGAGGTGTGGGAGGGAGGGAGTATGAGTCGGAGAAGAGGGCTAACGCGTCCTCCTCTACTGTGTCTATTCCTAATGGAATATCCGACTGAGATTCCTGACTCTCCTGTACTATGATTCCATCCCTACTTTCTGTGTTCTCAATAATTCCTGAAATATTATCAGCTGAATCTATCCTAAACTCAACTTCTTCCTGACTCTGAATATCCATTTCTCCTGAGTTAATCAAAGGTTGAAGCTGAATTTGGTTCGCCCAATTCTCTGCAGTATTGGGTGATTGTATGGATAGTTCGCTAAAAGCTTCGATGTTATCAACTTGATCTGCTGATGATGCCTCAATAGCAAGCTGCTTGTTTATGTCTCTATACTCGGTAATCGCTAACTGTACTCGGAGTGCGAGTAAATTTATGAGCCTTTGCTCATTTCCTGCCTGCATCCAATCCCTAAAATCTTTTTCTAGCACTGTCACTAGCTTTTTGTAGTAATGGAAAGTTTCCGTAGCAGACCCCTGCTTGAAAATCTGCAGATTTGCCTGCCATTTCCTAAGTTCCTCGTTCGCATTTGCTACCCTTAACATGAATGTATCTTTTGTTGCCTCTACATCCCGTAAATTACTGATCTCCTGTCTGATTTGCTCAACTGAATAAGTTGAATAGTCAGGCGTATTACTGACTATCTTAACGGGGGAGGATAGGATTGTATTATCCTCAAGATGTAAAGTTATGCATGGTTTGCAAATGGGGAAATTAAATTTCACCTCTTCTGCCGGCATAAGTAGCCCGCATTGTTTGCATAGGTAGCCTGGGATATAAACTGACTCTAAGTCTATGTCCTCTGATGTTATGGAACTCTTCTTTGAAACGTGCTGGCTATCTCTATTAAATGTGGGAGTATGGGGTCGCTTTCCTAAATTACCTGAAGAATTGGATGAGGGTGCTGAAATGAACTCTTTGAATGTGAAATGGGTGTAAGAACCTACAGTCAAGGTAGATGTAGATGTGTCCTGATCACTATCCTCATCAATAGCGATGAGCTGCTCATTATTATGAGCAAAAGCTGTCTCTGGAAGTGGTGGTGCTTTACTTGTGGAAGCAATACAGTATGTTTTGTTTTCTGACAACCTTGCTAAAACTTTCTTAGATCTTTTGTTCCTATGTCTGTTGGGTATCTGTTTTTTCTTGCGTTTGGCTATGTTAGCCTTTTGCGAGTTGTACATGGAGGAACATGGATAAGGAAACTTCTCCTTACCCAATGGTTTTATCCCTTTGAGTAACGCTACTCTAAGTGTCGTTACATCCATTGTTGGACCGTGCCATACCTGTGGTTCTACCTGCTCGTATGGATGAATTCCATGTTTAATTAAAGCATCCCTATTGACTCTATAACCTGCTGGTGGTCGATCTTGTCTAAAGGCAAATTGTCGCCAAGGATCACCTGGTTGTCTATTTCTAGCTCTGATAATTGAAGGTGGGACCGCTACTGTTAAAGTGGTAGGGTCCTCATCCTCAAAAATAACCTGCAATTCTGCTGGTGCAGTCAATTGCAATTGTAAGTCCTTCAAATGCTTATGCATGGCAGGTGTGCCACAAAAGAATCTAGTGTGCACATTTTCCTGGTGAACTTTTATAATAGAGTACATCCCTGCTGTATTATCAGCTTCAGGATCGTACACTATATTGAAATAATGATTCCACATACGGCCATGTTTATCCTCAATGAATAGCTTAAGGGATAGTCCCTTCATGACAGTGATCGCTGGGATGACCGACACGTCTGCGTCGGGAGTTTTACTCTTTAAACAGGCCATAAATACTTTAGGTTGTGGAGCATCTACCTGTATGTATCTACCTGGCCATGCCCTAAACTGTTTGGGTATGGTCTCTTCCTGTGGTTCCTGCACTAAGTCTAAATTGGGTTCTGTCCCTTTCTTGCTCATTATGATTATTATCTGCAGGCAGCTATTGCTAACAAGATGAAAAGTACTAGCATGAAGCCTGTTTAACTTGTATGCAAGGGGAAAGAATCCTACTGTGAAATATTATGAAAGAAAAGAGTTGAAATGATATTACCTCTGATTGGGGTCTTACTCTGGACGACGCCTTTTCCCGTAAGAAATGGGCTTATAGTCCCTCGCCACTGATGTTCCGCAATCTGACCCGTGGTCAGATTTCCTGTTACCTGTCCCTTCGGGCTTGGAGATGGATTTCTCTGGAACGACCTGAGTTTCAACTACACTTTCTTTATTGTCTTTAAATAGGTGAGATTCCTGTGAGATTTCACTGGAACTTTCGGATGGGGTTTCTGATTCTTTCGAAACACTTAAGTCTTTGTAGTGGGAAATAAGAGAGTCAATTTTAACACTTGTAGATGGGAGAAGAAAACGGACTGTTTTGCGACGTTTTTGTTGGTGGGAATTATTCATCACCTTACGTACGCATGAACGAATTTTTCACTTATTAAAAGAAAAATGAAAAGAAAAAAATGTGAGTACTCTTCTTGAACTTTATGTGCTACATAACACTTGAATCATCCCTGATAGAAATAGTTCTTTGTAGTAAAAGAGTTCCACTGGATTGAATCGGTTGACAGTTCAAAGTAGAGTGTGAGAAGTGAAGTGAGAAACTCCAGTGCTTTCTATGACTACTGTGACTGGAATTAACTCATAACAAACTCATCCTTCTTTGTTTTTAGGGAGGAATTTTTCCTAATTCGTTCTGCATGGTGACAAGCTCCTGAAGGGGCTTGACAATTTTTATGAGCGTCGTAATTACGAAATCGTTCAACTAAAGATTTTCTCTCTCTATGTAAATGTCTTAAATATGATATCTCTTATTATATGTGTCATTCCACTTCTCACGACAGTAAATTTAGATAAAACTCTACTCTTATTGCACGTCTTTTATTCTATAATTCGTACCTCTGTTCAATTCTTTCGCATGTAAATGCGTAGCGTGTTGTTATTTTTGCGAGGTTGGTTGATTGGTACTAGTTATTTGATCGACATTAATGACTGGATTTTTAGTATAAACATTGGGGGGGAGCGGTATCTCCTATCTTACCACTGGGTTGTGATAATTACGTGGCTATACCACTTGATGAGTACAATGGATTCATTGAGACTAGCTTGTCTTTTGACAGACATATGATAGCCCGTGATGAGTTTTAGTGGATGGGTAGCATGTTACATGGCCTGGACATCGTGTTTACGATGTGCTTTATGACCATTATGTAGCTATGGCCGTTGTTCGTTGGGAAGGACCCATCGACCGGCAACTAAGGATGCTACATAGATTATCTACCACTACGGGGAACATAATTCCCGATTTTTTCCAACTTTATGAGCTTCTGTTGCTTAGCAGCTGAAGCGAGCGAGTCGTATGGGAATCTTTCTCCCGTATGTCTTAAAATGTTTATACTGAAGACTAGTTCATTGAGCAAGTTTTATAGAATTGACCTTCGCCCAAAAATCCGTCATGCTATTGGATTAGTGGACAGAGTATGAGAACTTTGGAAGTTGAGATGGATAATCAACCCTTTGTTCCCATGTTAAGGTTACTATCATAAGACTGGGATGTGACTAAAGTATTAAAGGGTTTGATGTTCTATACTCCCTGCATCACCATAATCCATAGGTGGAATTATATCGCTATTTCCAATTATCACCTCTGTATTATAGAGGAGGAAAATTGTGGATAAGTTTCCAATTTTCCTCTTCTAAGGGAAATTGACCTTAATAGGCAATTTCCCACACTGTTACTCGGATTTTCCTATTCTAGGGAAATTGTCATTTATGGGCAATTTCCCGATATTTTGTTGAGGAATTCCTTAGGGAATTCCTCTTCTAGGGAAATTGACTTTATTATCCAATTTCCCGCGGAATTCTTTGGAAGAATTCCTCTTCTAAGGGAAATTGACTTTAATAGGCAATTTCCCGCTATAGACATTCCGATTTTTGTAAATGTGTGACGAAAGAGTGACATCGGGGATACTGACTATAAAATAACTTGAATTTTGCTGCACATTGCATAACTGTGGCCCTTGTACCGTGCGGTCTGTGTTTTCCACGCATTATCCTTCCCGTGCTTATTGTATATAAACAAAATTGATAGAAAACTAAAGACCTTTTCCTGAAGTGGTCTTTATGGGGAGAGAGATACACCATGTATTTCTTATGTTCTATATAGAAAGGAGTAGGCACACTCGTCATAAATGTGTGTTCCTCTGCATTATTATGCATTCCTATGTTGGAACTGGTGTGTGCGAAGGAGTGAGAGGGAGGATGGGACAAAAGAGGAACACACGGTTCGTCCATGGAGTCCACATTCCGATCTGCACTTACTTTCTTCAAGTCAGATTTTTTCGTCTGAACTTCCTCCAACTCTCTTCGCGGTGCTTAGCACTCGTGGTCTCTTTACGTTCTACCAAAAAAATTCTTCTACAGTACTGCTGGGAATTGGCACTGTGGAGCGATCGCTTGATATATTTGGGGATTGATAGTGGGTACTTTTGCAATGTACAATTATGAATGATAGACTTTTTATAATGGTGGTGAGGGTGGGGTACCCTGTGAGTATGGAGGTGGTGGAGTGTAAGGAGGTATGTTGACATATGGGATAGTTTGGGTTGGGGAGGAGTTGGTATGAAGATTTGGATTAGGAGGATAGTTACGTTGCTGTGGGGCAACAATAGCTTGTGGGATCTGCCGCTGTCTTGAAAAATTATTTTCCTGACTATTGGTAGTTCCCTGAAAATTGCCATCATAGTTCCTATAAGAACCTGGGGGATAGCTATATTCCCAACTGAATCTTACATTCCTATTATTATTATTCCTGTTGTTATCCTCGTTACCTGAGTCTGAAAAATTTGATTCTCCTAACTCAACTATATTATGTCTTAATCTTTCTCCTTGGTTCTCCACTTGCTGTGGTAGATTTGCACGTGGCTCTCTATCTAGATTATTTTGACTTTCTTGATGTTCAGGTGATCTACTAATTATCTGACTACTATATGTCGTCATGGTTGGAGTTGACGTTCTTCGGTATATATTTCCCCGACTGTACGGTGGGGGAAATGCTTGATCAAATGGAATAGGGAAAGGGTCGATTTCTGAATAAGGGGGAGGGGGGCCTATGTCCCTATTAGACACTGTTGGGGCTAAATTATTCCCTTCCTCCTGTGTTAAAGAAAATTGACCTGGGTGATTTCCCTGCATGCTTATCCATGCGTCACTTGAATTGACAAAAATAGTAGGTGAGTCATTTATTGTTGTTAGAGCACGTGTTTGTGTGGAAGTTGTGGTAACTGTATTATTAGCGTATTCACTTAGCCTTTGTGCTAAGGTACGTCTGATGGTGGGGGTCATAACGGATCTTAATATTGACGTTGCTGTGTCAATTTCTGTCTGACTTAATACAGTATTGGGGTTGTTATTATTTATGGGATTTACCTCTTCCGTTGTTAATTGGGTAGAGGATGGGTTTTGTGGGGGATTGTTAGGGATGACTGAAGAGTTGTCACGAATGATGTGAGGATTTTCCCTAACGTTAGTTGAGCATGTGTCAATATTAGACATTGCTGAAATGTGCGAATTATTTATAACTGTAGGCGGAATTCTGCCTAAAATCCAATCGGGAGAACTAGCAAGTTCATAACCCGCTAACGGAAAGTTTTCCTGGACGCTTCTCCAAGCGTCCTGTAGTTCGTTCATAGTGACCATAGGTCCATTCAATGTGTAGAAATCTCGGCGTACATAGTAGGTGGTATCTATACCGCCCATACTATTGCGTATAAATGCAAAGAGAATGGCCCGAAGTAATGCTAACTCCGGAAGGTCAATGAGAATTGACTCTTCTGTAGGCATTGTTGAGACTTCAAATTGGTCTCTGATGGGGTGAATGAACAATCTATAGCAATGATTAATATCTAGTCGTTCTGGATACTGGTCATGTGCCATTGTTAGTAACCGCGCTACTTCTATTAGCCATCGCCGTTGCCGGCGCGAAGAATAAATTACACGCACTGATGGACCTAAATTGTTATTTTCCTGCTGATTATTTACAAAACCTCCTCTTAATCCTACTGTCAATGTACCTATGTGGCTGTGATTGTTTGAATGGTGTAATGGGGTGAGCAGTTCTCTGGAAGTGTGAAAGTCCGGAAGTACCAACTGTATTCCCGTAGTTCTTCCTCTCCGTGGATGTCCGTTTCCGGATATCACGGGTCTGTGAAGAACTACTTGTTCTGATTGGAACGCATAATCTGAGAATATTAGTGGGATCGCCATTTGGAAATAGAAATGTTGATAAGCTAACTCGAGTTCTATTTGCCGGACTTGTGGGGCAAATATAGATGTACCATCCCCTCTCACATACAATGAGCGTGGGCGATTCCATGGGTTAATTTCCTTAAAAACCCTTATTATGGCATTATAGAAAATGTCAGCAGGTACTGTGAAAGCGATGTTGAAAGGACTTGCTTCTCCTAATAGGCTATACCTAATATCCATTGTAAATGGATCAGTATAGAGGGTGAAGTACCTCTGATTATTAGAGAGCTGTGCATTATACAGACTGCTGTGAATTGCATTGAAGTCTTTGATCCATTCTCGTTGTGTGATATTGAATGTTCGCACGTGAATGTCATTTGGACCTGGAACTGAAGATCTGGGATTTTGAGAAGAATCTCGTAGTACTTCAATCACTCCTGGGCCTGATTCACATGCCTGGCTCATGTACCGAGTGAGGAGTTGATCTCCGTTGATTGCATGTTCAAACTGAACTCGGGGTTCAGCCATTTGAGCTGTAGGGTGGTTAAACCTAGCTAACATTTGTCTATGTCCATAAGGGATTGAAGGATCTATAATGGGCAATGGTGGGTTATTCCGTAATATTTGACCTATTTCCATCATATTAGTTTGGGTATTTGCGAGCTCCCATTGCTGCATATATTCCGTGCAGCTAAAGATAGGTACATTGATTATGTATCCGTCAGATCGAGTAAATTGACGGATAGGTCTTTGTCTTAACTGAGGTAAAATTTTCAAAATAACTCTCATAATGAGAGTTTCAGAAGACCTAATGTGAGAGTAATATTGACTTATGTTAGTAGCAGTAATTGTTTGCAATGGATCCCTAATGATATGATTTATGAAGAAATCATACGTGAATGCTTGGGCTGTACCTTCTCTATTATGAGCTTCCGCTAACTGTGTAGCGAAAATTTGCAGCCAAGTTCCGAAAGGAAAGTTACTAAATACCCTAACATCACTGGAATCTAACCGTTTTGTGGTAATTCTACCATTTCGAGAAATAAACAATTCCTGAGTAAGTTCAGTTTCCATAATTTGAGTTAAATTATATGAAGGAATTAGCACATTTTGTTGTTGTGTCTCACTATGAGACAAACAAGAGGACAGTCCTGCAAACCTACTTATTCCAGTCCCAGAATCCCGTGTTGGTGTGGATACACCTGTGGGGTTTGATATACTCGTAGATGGGAACTGTTCATTTGAAGCCTGGATTGGGATCCCCAACTCTGCAGAATTATTTACTACTACCAAATCCCTATTATTGTCAACAAATGGGTTTGTCACGGCGTGGAAATCACTTCTGAAATTGTTATTGTGTGCAGTGATTTCCGTATGTGGAGTTGTCCTGTAAGAGACAGGTGTGGGGGAAACGATATTCCAATTAAATTCCTGAACTCTTTCTGGTGAGATTTCGGAAATATTTGAATTACCTACTGTAACTATGAAATTGTTAGCTAAATCCGCATTACTATTCGCTATATGTGTCTGGTATGCCTCAGTGTGAGCACCGGGTAACACCGGGGGTGGTACATTCACATCCGCCTCCATGTTATCCGAAGCTTCCACGGCCGCTTTCGGGGCATGACCGACTATAGCTGCTCTATTACACATCAGATTTTCGTTTTCCGGGGATAATAACACCCGGGGACGAATTACCTTCGTGGTAATAGTTTCAGCGCTCTTTACTTTAACATTTTTGAGTGTAGTTACTCCCTCAAACTCCTCTCCCAGCGAACCGGAAGAGGCTGACCCACTTAAGGCTGTCGCGTTTAGAGGGGTAGATATTTTAATATTTCCCATAATATTCGTCTTAGAAGTACTCACCGGTGGAACATCCACTTGCCTGGAATGTCCCGCCGGGGTAAAATTATTTTTACGTGTCAATGTCACCGCTGGTTGAAGTTGCATTGCATCTACAACCTGTGCAGTCTCTTGACTTAAACTAGGATGGGCTGGCAAGGGCCCAGGGTTAGGTAAGGTATCATCGTTTTGTGCGAATACTCTGATTAGAGCTGGCTTCTGAATAGAAAGACCATGCACGGGGGGTTCGTGTCTCTCCAGATGGGGAGGAGACCTGATATCATCTTTTTCATCGTTTGATCCGCCTGAGATGTCAACATTTTTACATGACGTCGTCAGGTGAAAACGTCTTTCTGGATAAGAAAGGACGCTCGGGTCAAGTTTTGGTCCAATGTCAAACATTGGAGGGCGAATCACAGGGCAAGTACTATGAGCACTTACTGACAGATTCTGCCCTGAAACAGGAGTGGGGTCTGTAGATACAGATTGATCCATTTCCAGTCTCGGCATCGTTTGAGAATTGGGATTCCCCATATTCTCGGACTCCTTTGCATCAAGAGCCTTTTGATTCGTCCTATTTGTGTTTACAAATTGGGACTCATCTTCAATAATGACAGTGTTGGAAACTGCTGGGTTTGTGATACAAACTCCCGCTGAATCCTTCATGGTGGCATTTCCGTCTGTGATTACAGGTGGGGGAGCTCCACCGTTGCCATTCTCAGTAGTGGCTTCATAGAGAATTGCTACCGCAAAGCTCTCAACATTTTGCTCACTACTGGTGTTCACATTAATATGTGAGGTAGAGGGGTCTGTGAAGACAAACACATCCTCTCCACCGTGACCGGTGGGATTCCCGCGAGTGGAAGTTCTGTTAGACGCGACCACATTGAGGGGTTCCCTGGAAGTGTAAACTTCCCCAGTACCCGGGGGAGTACACAATTGTACGTCTCCCCGAACGGTGTTTATGTCCCTCCTGGACGCGGGATTTTCCATCCCGGGGGGTCCTGTGGCCTGAGTATCTGCGGGCCTAGATCCTCGCCTAAGGAAGTAGCTAAAGCGGGTGGATTCGCTCATAATTGTTAGAGAGCCCAAAGCTAAATACTCAGATCACCAAACAATAACAACAAAAATCCAAAATTAAAGATCCGAATCAAAATGAATGAAATTGAGTTGTGGCTCTCACGAGTAAACCTGAGAGTTTTCAAAGCGCGAACATTTTGTAGAGTGAACTTGCAAAAATGTTCTCCGGCTGAGGTTCATAATGTGAAAACCTATTCTAAACTTATCTACACCCTAGAGTGAACGTAGGGGTAGTACGGGGGATGAAAGTTTCCCAGAGTTAACATAGGAAAATTTCGTTAGCAGGGGTGCCTTATTGAGTGAACGTATAATGCACAAGCGAAACATTCTACACATACACGACAGTGGAATGCTCCCACCGTCATCTCCTCCCATAGAGTTAACATATGGAAGGGATGAGGGCTGAGGCTCACTGGATTTACCTATTAACTGCGCGTATACGCCCACTACAAGAATCATGTAGAGTGAACGTACATGATTCAATTACTTATAGGGGTAGGGGAAATTACCTTAGTAATTTCACATGAAAACACAATTATGCCCGGGTTTTACCCACGGGATCTTTTGAAAGATTGAAAAATCACAGAGTGAACTTATGATTTCTCCTTATTCCGCTCAACCCGATGTGAGCTAGGAATTTTTCCCCATATGTCCGTGTAATGCCCAGAGTGAACGTAGGCATTACCATTCACAACCCTCTATAAGTATACGGAGAAAGTCTTACTTAAATTCGGTGCCTTTCTCTCATATTATGGTGGGCCTTTATTCAAGGTCCTTTCCCAGGAGGCAATAAATTGCATCCCCCAGGAAATCTGGTTATTTGGCGTAGAGTTTTGAATTTGATCATTTACTTCTTGGGATCCTAATTTCATCTTAAAATTCTAACCTCAAAACTTAAAAAATAGCAAAAAATTTGCTACTTTCATGGTAACCTTTCGTAACAAACGCTTCCGTTGTGGTTCTTATTTGTATAAGGACCCAAACAAGAGCGTTCGTTTGATTCCGAACCGGCTAGAATTTTCCTACCTAATGTTATTCCCGGTTGTTCCCTCAGCTCATAAAATATGATTCTACGAAACTTCTAAGAGTTGTCCAGCTGACCCTACCTGTTGAAACCTTCTACTCAAAGGCCAACTAAACTGCATCCTAAAAGTTCCGCTTGTAGCGAATTCTAACTTTTATTTCTAAGCTGTGACGACAACAATAAGCAATTTTTCAGAGGATTAACTAAAATCTTTAGGATTAGTACTGAGACCCTTACCTCTGACTATACTATTTGACTGCAGTACAGTCGCAAAATCCCTGTATAAAATCCTACCCTGACCCTACCTTCTACATCTGTCTAGATCAAAGGTCCGAGCGGATCCCAGTCAGGGACCACCGTACGTACATTTCTATCCTAAAAAATTTTCAAAGGCAGACGCCTATCTCAGCTTTCGTCCTAAAATTCCGGATCTACCTACCTAATGTCAAAGGCCAGACCCGCTGGATCGACCCTACTCACCAACCCTCAACGGTGGTAAGTAAAACCTGCGTTAACCCTACTGAAGTTTGACCTGTATAATTCTAAATAAAGGTCACATCTTTACAAATTCTTATACAGTTCCCAAATTAAATGTGGCTACTTTCTCCGTGAGCCGAACGCATAAGTGTGTTCTCCCTTGATTCCTCCGAGTGGGGAGCCCACTCGCATGTACATATTCCTGATTGCTTTTTCTCCGAGGATCAGGCATCCCCGCTTAAAATATGATTCTACGGCTTCCCTAAGTATCTCTCAGCTAACCCTACCCTCTGCATCTATTCAGATCAAAGGCTAACTGATTGGTTCCAAAAGGGGTCCGCTTGAGTGAATTCTAACTGTTATCCTAATATTTCGGCGAATAAGTGATCACCCAAATCCTAGACTAAACCGATAATGCCTCAACCCTACCTATTAGTAACCACTTATTCAAAGGCTGAAGCTCAATCTAATCCAAGATTCTCACCTACTCCCTTTACGCTATATGATTTTGATGTAGTCCCACCCTCTCAATGATCTAAAAAAACCGTTGAGCCCCAGGGACTACATAGGGGGAGACTACCCCTGTTATCTTAGAATGATTTTCATCATCTCCACCTTTTCATATATTCCAGCTAGACTCATCAGATCGACCCGATTCACCAACTAAAATATAATGAACCTCAAGAGATGATTAGGAAATTTCTACCTATAACCTAGGCCAGTATTCCTCCGGACTGACAGAACGCAAGTACTTGTTCCCAGTTTTTCATTCCTCCGAAAAAACTTGAGCGAAAAAAACGCGTAATTTATTCTGCATTAATTCCTGAGACTGCAGCCGTCTCACTTAAAGTATGATTATTTCATCAGCAGGACGTCGTGTCCCGGGTGTTAATGTGACCAACACCCATGGACATAACGCCATTCCGATGTGGGAGAATGTCTAACCTCAATTTTGAAATATTGTTATGACGCTACACCGAAGATCCACCTCACCCTAGCTAACCTATATATGTGGGCAATGACACTCGCCAAAGTAAAAATTAGGCCCCGATCTCTAGCTCTACCCACCGGTAACCACCAGTTCAAGAACTATCGTAGAACCCAATCCTCACTCCAGTGCCCCTCCCTTTAACCTAAAAATTTCTAGAGAGAGATCGCCAAACCCTGACGCAACGTCATGAAAATATTTACGTCGTATGATTAGCTAATTCATACGGGGTCACTATGTGTGATTTCCAGATTATATAGATAAAAGAAAAGAGGTAAAAGAAAAACTGCGGAGTGATCGGCTCCGACGAACACGAACAAAATAAAGACAAACACAAAACAATTAAACACAAAAGTTCTGTTTACACCTGATCCTAAACCCAAATCTAAGTAATTGACACGAGAGAAATGCAATGATATTTGGCAAAGAGATAATGATTTTCTAATATCTAAGTCTTATATCCTTTCTCCACCTTAACCTAACCAAAACTCGAAATGGGAGCGCGCATTCCCACTTCTGTCTAGGTCATGCTACGTGAGAGAAAAGAAAAATCCTAAATTTTCCTTTAAATATCTAATGTATATCTCACTACTTATTCCATATTCTAAATTTGTTCGAAATTTTTTTAAAATTTCCAAAAACAATTCATTCTTTCCGATAGTTATTGCAATTATTCATTATTCCAAATTATTCCGCTTAATTTTTCAATGATTATGATTAAACTGTATGGGGGGTCTACCCCTAAATTTCCGAATTGTGGGTGGTGGCGTTGGGGTACCCAGATGCCACGCCCAATAGTTGCCAATTGGTACCCGTTGGTGATTACCCAATGTGACTTTTTCAGGTCACCTTGGATTAAAAGTCACCTTGCGATGACAAGGAAAAGTCATCGCACGGGTATGAATGTCACCTTGGGTCCGTAATTATAAGTTATGGGCCCATTGCGTTCAATGACTTATTGATTTTTAGAACTTAGAGATTTTATTAAGAATTTTGAGACTGGCAAAATTTAGAAAAATTCTGACGCAGTCCAATAAAATTTCATTGAAATCTTAAGAATCCCGAGACTGGCAAAATTCAGAAAAATTCCGACCCAGTCCGATAAAATCCCATTGAGACCTTAAGAATTTTGAGACTGGCAAAATTTAGAAAAATTCCGACCCAGTCCGATAAAATCCCATTGAAATTTCAAGAATTTTGAGACTGGCAAAATTCAGAAAAATTCCGACGCAGTCCAACAAAATTTTATTGAAATTTTAAGAATCCCGAGACTGGCTAAATTTAGAAAAATTCTGACCCAGTCCGATAAAATCCTATTGAAATTTTAAGAATTTTGAGACTGGCAAAATTTAGAAAAATTCCGACCCAGTCCGATAAAATTTCATTGAAATTTTAAGAATTTTGAGACTGGCAAAATTTAGAAAAATTCTGACGCAGTCCGATAAAATTTTATTGAAAATTGAATGAAAATAAGACTGACGAAATTTGGAGAATTTTCGACTCAGTCCGATAAAATTTTATTGAAAATTTAATGAAAATAAGACTGACGAAATTTGGAGAATTTTCGACTCAGTCTGATAAAATTTTATTGAAATTTTAAGAAAATAAGACTGACGAAATTTGGAGAATTTTCGACTCAGTCCGATAAATAACACAACCTAATCAGTGACCCTAACAACCTTTTCATTTGTATTTCTTAATCCTAGGATTTTTATCCTTATAACAATTTCTACTTGTGAGATTTCCGTGATTTTTATCAAAAGGTGCCGGGTGAGGTCCCATTTCACTTCCATCATACACAGAAATATTTGGCAGAAACATCCATGTGAGGGATTGAAGATTCGTCCCGGGAGACTCGTCTTACTCCTGCCCGTAAGTTCATTCTACGGGTCCATATTCCC
>JAQFXU010004008.1:0-14573 GCA_034693705.1 Spatulosminthurus flaviceps
GGTGTGGGTTCCCTTGAGTTTCACAAGGTTTTTCGCCAATATGTTCCCGAATGCAAGTTTCCATGTCATTGGATGAGCTGAAGCTTTTAGCACAAAATTTGCATTTAAATGGCCTTTCGTCTGTATGGACACGGAGAATGTGACGTTCTAGACCACCCTTGTACTTGAAGGTTTTGAGACATATTGTACAATGGCAATGTAGATGTGACGAGTTATGAACGAGTTTTGAATGTTCAAGTAAATTGTTTTTGTTGAGAAATTGAAAATCGCAAATTTCGCACTTAAAATATTCGCCGCTGTGAATCCTTACGTGAGAATTTAGATGGGATTTGTACCGATATTTTTTGGGACAAAGGTCACAGCTGAATTGTTTTTCTGGGTTATGGACCCGCGTGTGAGACGCTAGTTTTCCCTGTGTTATGAATTTTTTGTTACATTTATTGCATTCAAAGGGTCTTTCACCTGTGTGCACTCTCAAATGTATCTTGAGTTGTTTGGGATATCCGAATCTGCGGGGACAATTAGGGCATTTGTGGGGGAAACCAGTGTGAGTAAATAGATGCCAGCTTAGTCTTGATGAGAATGAAAACTGTTTATCACAAAAACTGCATTTAAAAGGCTTGGCCTCTGTATGCAATACATTGTGGATTTGTAAAGAACCCTTGCGTCTAAAACATTTCCCACACTTGGAACATTTGAAGGGTTTCTCTCCAGTGTGTATCCGCACATGATCTTCGTAACTCTGCTTAGTTGAGAAAGTTTTGTCGCAGTCATTGCATTTGTGATCCTTCCCCACCATTTTGAAATTGGCTCCAATTTGTTACTAAAATAAATACCCAAATAAAATTGAATTATAACCATCTACTAAAATAATATTTACCAATACATTAAATTTTTCATGGCAACTTTATGAACAGGTGTTTATAATATTTTAGTTCATTAAGTTATAATTAGTTGATGAGAAAATTATAAACTAACCACTTGAAATGTAAATATTTGAACATCCACAGAATTTAACTTACTGAAGCAGACACTTCAGACACTTTAGAGTAGATGCGGAAAGGTTAGTGCTTTGACGTAGTCGTAAATAATTTAACCCCGACGCACCTTCACTTCTTCTAACAATAAGAATAGAATAGAAAGGGGTACGTGTCCAATTGTGTGTTTACAAAAGAAACATGGACTTTAGGCTGTGAAATGGAATTTCAACTGACTGAGCTATAGAATGAAAATACACGAAAATTATTTCCCTTCTTACTGGACCAACGTAGAAATATACATACATTCCCAGTATGTTTGTTCCTAAGCGAAGCACACCACGCGCTTTTCGTTCTTTTGTACAATTTTTATTTTCCAAAAGTTCACTCAAGTTTAAATAACAAGCCTTACGTATAAAAATGGTCTTGTGATATTGAATTTTATTCTTACCAGCACTAGGCAATTTGGAGGTCCGCACTGTAGAAAAGCCTTACTAATGCAAGAGCTAGAGCTAGAGAGTGTGGATAACCTCGTGTGTGTGAGTATGGATATGGAATGAGTAAGACTCCAGGTTCGGAATGCTGCAGAAGCATAGCCATAGCCAAAAATAATAATCCTAACTAATCCTTCACTTCCACTATAAATAGGATCGAAAGGGCTACGTGCCCAAAATATGCATAAAAAAGGGCCCTACCTTAAGCATACGTATCTGTTGGAATTTAAAGGGACTATTTACTGAGCTATGAATATGGTCTACACACTTAGAGTATAATAATTACTCTTGTTTGTCATGGGTAGAATAATTACACATGCCTTGGTATTTTGCCCTTGTCTATGGTCATTCACTTTACACCCTTTTATTTATACTCGAGCATTTAGGCCCGAACAGCCAACTTTAAATGTCAGACCTGTATAGTTTATCATTATTTTTCCCTACATATATTCTCATGTTAAATTGAGGAAAACGTATTAGAATTTGTTTCTACCAGATGGTCCGTCATATGGCATGGCTTTTCTAGCTGGGCTTTGATGGTAGAGCTATATTATTTCTCTTAACTTAACTAACATTTCAAAGTCCCAATAGTTTCCTGACTATTTTTAATGAATCCCCCTATAATTTATGCAGATTGGAAATATTTTGATTAAAATTAGCTCGTTACCTTTGATACCTGCAATGGCTTCCGACGATGGTGCAGGAGTTTTCATATATTTTTCAAATATATGAAAAATATTTAAAATTACTGAAAATGCGACAGTATCGTTCATTTCTACTTAATTGACTAGTTTAACCTTTATTGAAAAAACAACTGCGCTTTCACTTATTTTTTAAATTCTATAAACAGAGAGGGTTGGAACAAGCAAAAGACTGGATGTCCTTTGCCCCTGAATCCTAATTATTTTCACATTGCCGGAAGGGTATTTTTTTAAGAACACTGAAAACCCGAACAAAATTAATTGGTGTACCGAAAAAGAAGGACGCAACTGAAATTAGCATGTTTTAAATTGTTTCCTAATTTTGAATGGAAAGATCGTAGTGTCATAGCCACAAGTTGCATTTCATACTTCCAGTATTCTGTTACTGTGAAAGGTGACGATGTGGGATAATCATCCAATATAACTCAAGGCTACCATTGGTAGCAGTCAGCATTTCTCGTTTCCTGGGCGTAGGGCTTAGCTCCATCGATTTATTCTTCGATTCCTTTTGCTTCGCCTATTTTCAAAGCCAGCTCCTGGATTTTATCTTTTTAAAGAATTGGCTCTGATTCCAATGAATGAGCTGGATGTTTTGATCAAAAATGGTCAAATATTACGGCACGGAATAATTTATGTCTGTCAAATCAAGTACTTCCCTTCACTCGGGAAAATGTCCTGTAGTGCGGAAAAATCCTAAATTGATATTTTTGGGGGAAATATTGTACATTTTTCTTGTGAATATTTTACAGGCCTCAATTTTCTCACTTTAGCGGAATATTTTCTTAGGAGATGGGAAATTGTTTGAAAATTGTAATTGCTTTTAAACATCCCGATGATGGCAACAATAAGTTTTCTCGTACAACCATCGGTCCATTTGAAACAGAGCTTAACGAGCAAGAACTGGACAAATTATTGAATGCATGCACATTGAGCCTTTAACAACTTTATAATCGAGAATGGTCAAACATTTTATGTAAAAATCATTTTCGTATATACTTAGGCAGGGCAAGGATGGAATTCATTGTGGCATGTAACTTTCACGTCAAGGTGAGCATGACCAATGCAATGGAAAAATATGAAATAATGATTGGAATTTTAATGATAAAAGTGTTTGACAGGGAATGAAGGGGTACGTAGTGTAAATTAATTTTAATTTAACTAACTTACTTCAGGACTAACTGCAGGGACTTCTTGCGTTGACAAAAGTCGAAACTACCGGAGGAAGTCTTTTTTTACACGGAAGGAAAGAATTATCCGTCAGTTGGATTTGCTGTCACATATTGCAAAGGAGCAAACTAAGAAAGTAAATGGAATCAACTTTGTGACATTTCATTTAACAGTTAATAAGTTGGGAGGGAGGAACTGTATGATGTAATGAGAGTAATAACTCATTATTTATTTGCAGATGTAAAGAATTTGTAGAGACACAAGTGACATGCGAAGAAAGTAAACAATCGGCTTCATAGGGAACGGTATAGCTTCAATCAAGTTTGTGTATCGATCGATGGAGAATGCCAGCCAATGGTGTCTTATTGGCCCTTACAGACACCCCCCTTCGTTTTCGCCTTTTTCCGAGACCCCCTGAATACCAGGTCCTTTTCGGAGTATGAGCATCATACTAGCATTGGATTTTGTTTTCTAGTTTGTTGTTGAATTGTAGAATGAATTTTATTTCCAGGTATTTGAGAAAATGCAAAGGATTCCGTCAAATGTTCAGCTTTTGCTAAATATTGGTTATTAAATTACTTCTGTGGAGGTTTGGGCCAACTAGGGCTTTTCCAATTAAGAAAAGGTTGAGCTATGAGTCATATTGGATCTGAAGAGGAGCAAGCGTTATTTTCTGTTCTTGGTTACACAATGATGAGTAAACTGGAACTTCGTATTTAGTATTATATGTTTCTTTAGTTGATGAGGTCAGTAATGAATTTAATACTGCTATAACTTAATAGTATTAGGTATTTTAATGAACAACGTCATATTGAAGTGAATGTTTTCTTCTACAGTAGGTTTTTCAGGGAGTAAACTGCTAGAGACACTGCGGTAATTGGAAACTTAAGCCATCAAACATTTTTGAACCACGTGAAAGCTCAATGGTGTTCATGTTCCGTTATGTATTATATTACAAGCGTGTACAAAACCAGTCTAACTTTGGCTGTAAACAACAGGTAAATTATTGAATGCCTGATCATAATTTTGTTAACGTATCATTGTGGGGAATGTTAAATGAACTGCTATATTTTATATTTTTGTTGTAGGTTGCTGGGGAGCTTATAGTAATTATCGTGTTCCGGACCCAGATGTGTATCTATCTACTTGCGTTGCTGTCAAGTAACGGTGGTACAAATGTAAGTACACGAAAATGGTAATGACTCCACTGGTTACTGAAATAAAAAATGAAGCAAACCGTGTAAGACCGCCAGACATGGGTGTGCACCTTTGCAACTGCCTCAATCAAATCAGCATCTTCCTTAACTAACACCCACATACTGGAATTATCCATTAAGCACTGCAAGTAAACATTTAGGCACAGTCTCACGGACTTTCATCCGAGCTATAAGTAGCTTGATGGTAGCTCAACTAGGTCTTGGATATGTTTTTACAATTTCTAACATCAAATAACCGATGAATCCTTATCTACTTTCCCTCGCGGGGATCCAGCTGATTTGAGCATTGTAAGTCCCTGACTACATTTTTATGATCAAAGCAATGTATTGGAATGGTCCGAGTTCATAAAGCAATATTTCACAACCAGTTTTATTTCCCAAATTGAATGAGTGCATGGTTTAAATTTCCAGAATTAATCGTTGCTCATTGCTTTTACGAAAAATTGTACGACGATGTTCAAGACCTTTAGAACGGATATGCTGCTATTGTATTTAGCTTGACACCAGCTAAGTTACATCTGTCTTTGTGAGGAGTGGATTAGAAGCATGTGTTAGTTATATATGTATATTTACTTATGTACTACAAATTAGATACAAACTTTGAAGTTCTAAATAAAACGAGAGTACACAACTCCTCTTAAATATTTCTACAAGTCATTTACGCATTGTATTTGGTGTATTTTGCAGGTTGCTAAATTATTATTATATTGATTATTACTATGTTGCTAATCAAAGGATCTTCTTATCATCTGAACTATATTAATTATTATCAATAGCTGAGAATCAGTAATAATTAATTAATTTGATTACGAATTCTTTTTGTTGTGTCATTCAAATACGCATCCCATGCACAGCATAGCAGAACATACTTCACACGGTCATACTACTCCGAGATATTGTTAGGTTTACACGCAAGTCACAGGGTCACACAGACGATTGAGTCACAAGTATCGAATTCCTTATGTCTTTCGTAGCAGTATAGTAACTATAGTAGCAAAAACTAATTCTTCGCTTTAGATTTTTATTTTTTGGCAGCATCATAATTTGTCAGTGTTACCATATCAACGTGACAAACAAAATGCTTGTTTGGTACTTGAATACTTTTCGGATCTCATTTATGATCAGTAGTGGGAACAGCCACAGCAATGTGACCGTAAATAGTGGCACTATCAAATATAATAATTTACAACAATGTTTGTTATTGGTAGTGCCACTAAGTGTCTGCTAGTTCTTTTTTAAGGAAGCCGTCAGATGCTGCCTTGTTCTTAACCTGCCTAGTTCTAGCGACGCCAAAACTATGCTCCTCCTGAGCAGCCTGATAAACTCATACAAAAAGTAGGCGAAAACTGACTGTCGCTGAGTTGTTAAAAGAAGGCTAATCTAGGCAACTAGCAGCACCGCGTTGTTGAATTCCGCCTAGATTAGAAAATTTATTGCTAGAATGGCTAAGTCTAGAAAATCTAGCACTTTAACAACGCGCCCAATGGGCGCGTTGTTAAATTCAGACTTTAGTTAGACAGTCAACGCCTGCCTAGATTTTCGCTGCTCCAAAACTAGCAAAGTAATTACTTGCTAGGGTGAAGTCAGTCAGCTGCTGCCTAGTTCTTAACCTGCCTAGATCTAGCGATGCGCAAAACTAGGCTGCTCCCGAGCAGCCTGCTAAACTCATTCAAAAAGTAGGGGAAAACTGACTGTCGCCGTGTTGTTAAAAGATGGCTAATCTAGGCAACTAGCAGCACGGCGTTGTTAAAGTCCGCCTAGATTAGGACATTTATTGCTAGAATGGACTCGGTGTTGTTAAACTCTCGCTAGTCAGGCATTGCCTGTCTAAGTCTAGAAAATCTAGCACTTTAACAACGCGCCCAATATCTAAATTTCCGAATGCTTGGTGGCATGACTATATCGTCATCTACATTGTTCAGCGCTGACTCGATAATGACGAGATATTTTCACCAACAGTTGTATTACTGAAAACGTAAGCTTTGACGCCATACATTTGTTTTATTAAGGGAAAGGCAGTTCATGTTCACCAGCTGGTGCGCCGTCTTGTTGAAAAAAGGCACAACAACGCATTTCTTATAAATTCATACAAGTCCCTTGCAGCGTAGCGGCTAAGGTCTCAAATTCGTTCCAGGGTCATCTGAGTAACATCAACATTTTCAAGTTCTTCAGATATTGGGCGCGTTGTTAAAGTGCCAGACTTTCTAGACTTAGCCCGACTTTGTTATTCTGATGCGTGGATCAAAAGTTACAGCCCAATCAAAAAGGGAAAAAAGCCATTGCGGATCTGCTATGATGCCTGCCCACCCAATGGTGCTGTTATGGCGAAAATCTTAAAACTTTTCCTGCCTGTGTCTTCTGCACGGGTCGCAATAGCTCAATGATGTATCAAAATTCTAAAAGATATTCAAATTCTCTTTCAAAATCGACATTGCTCGTATTTTTATGTTGGAAGGGAGGGAAAATAGGTTGTGATGCATATTTGATGGAGAACAGTCGGAAAACCGCGTTTATCTTTGCTAAGTTCATCCCCCCACATCTCCGCTCTCTCGAAAGATAAAAATACGCGATAAAATTTTGAAAGCGAATTTAAAGACCTTGCAGAACTGACAAACCTCATTGCGCTATGGCTATCCGTTCAAAAGTTACAAGCAGGGAAAGTTTAGGAGTTGTCCTATAACAGCACCATTGGTGGGCAGTTCCGATAAACTCCTTTCGGTTTCCCCAGCAGAAGGTAAGCAAATTTTCGCCTCATCAACCATGAATTTATTGTTTTTAAAATTTATTTGATTTGACTAACTCGGTTTTGGACCAATCATCAATCATTGTGTATGTACATGGTAGTATCAAAGCTTTTAACGAGTGACATGATATTTGTAATCAGGAAATCAGGCTTGGAAAGTTTTTGCTGAGGAAGGACGTGCCTAGTTAGTGCTCCAGGAAAAAGTTAACTTGTAGAAGAAATAAAAATAGGAGAGATTCGGGAAAAGAACGACGATATAGTTTTCTGATTTTCCCAATACAGTAAACACAGCCAACTTTTTTTGTCCCCCGAATTAAAGTGATAAAACCTATTTTTGAGTTTTTTCGGGAATTTCTATATACCAGTAGAGAACAAAGACGAGAGGAGGGAAAAGTGTAGTGCTAAAGGTGTAAAGTGCATTTTTCACATCAGTCAACATAAAAGCCTGGGTGCAGTGAGATAACGGAAAGGCAGATAAGGAAAGTGGAGTGACCTTAGCTTGAAAGCATACATACACTGTATACTCTCCCTCATATAGGCTTATCACCAGCCCGGCAGCTTAACCTACCTGCAAAGCCACAGGAAGGCATAGCACCGTCCTGAGCTGACCGTGCAGCCCATAAAAGATAAGTACACTAATTTGCAATCCATAACATAAGCAAATTAACTATAAAGGAGACAAACAATTCTAACGTATAATGGCTACGGTAGGATATTCACCCGTCAAGACTCACAACAAACACCCACAACAAGAAGGAGGGACTAACTACATGCAAGGATTCAAAGTGGCCGATGACAGACAATGGCAATCACAGAAAAACAGGAACCAAACGAGTCAACACTACAGAACCAATGCAAACCGACCATATTATGCAAACCACTACAGCTCAACACCGTCTCCTGGAAAACAGACACGGGGAAAATCTGATTATCATGGGGGATCTTAATTCAAGGATTGGCTCAAGCTCAAACAATGTAATCCTAAATAACTTTACAAATAATAGGGAAAGTAAAGATAAGTTTGTGAATAAAAGGGGGAAAATATTAATTGAAAAACTGGAAGACTATAATTTATGTGTGCTAAATGGTAGAAGCAAATCAGACACAATGGGAGACTACACGTTCCTAAATAAGAATGGTGCCAGTACCATAGATCTATGTATATCAAACATGAGAGATACTAATTTAACTGACCTAGTAATTGTAGAAACCAATCTGTCTGATCACATGGGAATTAAACTACTAATTGAACCAAAGAAAAATGATAAGATTGATAATGTACGGATTTGTAATAAAAATCCACTGGAATAACGAAAAAGTAAATGTCTTTAACTATGAACTTAGCAAATTACTACGTAACTATAGTGACGAATGTAACATAAATGTGTTCTACGAAATGACATGGGAAGCGGCCAGGAAAGTTTGTATGACGTGCAAAGGATGGCATAAAATAGACGACTTTAAAGATGCGAGATGGTTTGACTCAGAATGTAAGAAAATTAAAAGTGAGGTAAATGTAGCCCTACGCGTAGTACGAAAATCAACGGGACTCGCAACGGACGAAAATTTTAAGACCAAGCTACTAAGGTATCAAGATTTAAAAAAAAAAAAACTTTTATAAGGACGGAGCTGTGCCCGATTTGAACCATTTAGTCCAGTGCAGTGACTGCAGCTGCAGCAGGTTTCGTTGTACGAAGGCTACATAATATATGCCTTGGTACCTTATTGGCTCCTTTGGAAAGTGCACAGCCAGATAGCAACTGCCAAATAGCGTAAATTATACTTTCTTTCACGCCTCATTCCAAGAGCTATTAGCTAGTTGCTTATAGCACTTCAAACTTCAAAGCCATTACTCCATTACGAAAATTAATAATAAATATAATCTTTTCATGCAAACAAGGGGAAAAGCTTGTGTTTTGATATTTTCTCGATACCTTTGTTTTCTCGTTGTCTCTCGTCTTTTTCACGTTATTCATTACTTCAGTTAAGAAAGAGGCAGAATCAGCGTGTTCATTGGGGTTAGGAATGAATGCAAATGCAAATCCCATGGGATATATTCCATGCAGTATAAAGTAGGTTATTCTGCGAATGCAATCATAAGTTAAGTTTTTCACAACAAAATTGTAGGCTGCACTAAAATCACTGTTTCCACAGCACAACCACAACCTGTATTGCTATTTCAAAGCTGACTTTTCAAAATTAAATATCGTCAACATTAATGACTTTGATTTTCCTTGATCCTTATTGATCATCAGGTTATCAGGCTGATGTAGGAATCGCTGCGTTCACTACTCGTGTAGTCGTTAGCTTTGTATTACTTGAGAATGAATGTTTTAAGCTTTATCCGAGTGAGCTGTCGACTAAATGTTTTTAAATACCCTTGTTCAGGAAATACAAAAATCCAAAACTCGCTTATATAGTTTGTATGAAACTTGTGCAATGAATTTGCAATTCAGGTTCATGTAACTGGTACTGACTCTTATTATAATTGTATAATTTTTACTCACTGAGTTAAACTCACGTTATAAAATACCCGGCTTCAGCAGCCGTATATTCGTCTTGATGGCTGCAAACCAAGTTCCACAATGAAAAACAGAGTAAGAAGCAAGCTCCTTGAGTTGCAAAAAGAATACTTCTGTATAAACGGCTCAAAATCCCTTTCACAAATTTCCAACTAGCATTTGTCCTACCGACAGGATTATTTTAATATTAATTATGGCGAAAAGCATAGTAAATAGCTCCTCCATTTCCTAACTCTAAAATGATACACATCAAGATACAATCATATATTCTTACCGGCTATTTCCAAACTCGTATTCTTTGTAACGCGTCAGCATGTGGTGAGAGAAACCTTGAGCAATAATGACCTCAGCATTGGAAATCATGTCTTCCAATACCTAAAAATAATGAAGCTTGACTTTTTACTCAACCATTTTTATATAAAATGTAAAAAATCAGGACTTCTCGCTACGTATAGATTCATCAAGCGAGGGCAGAAGGTCCTTACTGTCAAAACAACCTGGCAGACTAAAAAATAATTCATAGTTGTTCAACTGTGGTCCCTAATAGGGACTCCCAATATAACTGCCCACCAAAGGATTTGGCAAGGTATGCCCACATTGGATATTTATAGCGTTCGGTCCGGACGTTTAATATAAAAATCAGCTTTTGTGAAAGAGAAACATGTAATAAAATTCAAATATACAATACCAATTCAGAACATGTTGGTAGGAGCCAAACTCGGAATGTAGTACTTCTAGCGTATAGAAAGCAGGTAACTAGCATGAACGGAACAATTAAAGCAAGCCACAGACTCTCCTTCCATAAAATACCACTTTGTGCAACGACGATGACCACAAAACCGATGGATATAACCGCCGACTCTGTGAATATAACCACCCAATCAGCCATTGTCTATGCAAGAAACATGAAACATTATTCATTAGCAAAAATTGTACATACGCTTTTAGCATTTTCCTGGCTTTAGCTAGTGATCACAGACCACCAATTGTAGTGGGTGACCACTTAGAGTAAAAAAGGGAATTACTAGTAATAAAAGCTTGATATGTTTGCTTACTACAGCGACTGAAGCAATCGAAGTTGCTAGGAATTCACACAAGAAATCTACATCATTTCTAGCTGCAAAAAACCATCTCAGGTCACAATCCAGGATCGCTTCAAAATATCTAACTCGCATAAGGTTTATCTTGCTAAAGCCAGAACGCAAAATTATTTCCTGAAAACATTAAAAAACACGTATTACCAACTACATAAGTTACGCTTTAGTAAAGCAGACATCAAAATTTAGCAAAAACGATAAGAAGGATTTGATGAAATGCTGATCAATCATGCTCTTTCTGTAATATGAGAAGAATTTTTTTACCTGAGTAAATACAATTACAGAGGCCACACAAGCAATGCCAACGATTTGTAAAAGTACGTCGGTTACTCTACCACTGTCGCCTTCGAATTTCTGTGAATGGATATTTTACAGTAGTTACCACAATTAACATCTCGAATTTACTGATGTATGTGTAGTGACAAAAATACAGAACTGATCGTGGAGATGATTGATGTGCATCCATACTGCTCTCGTACCGTGTAGACCTCGTGGGCCTCTCCAATCTTCAAAACGGAAAAAACTAGACACAGTCCCATGAGAAAAGACAACAGAAAACTCATAAGGAAGTACTTAGCCCCATATTTGCATATTTTAAAGTACTCTGTTAAAGTTACGGAATCCCGGCTCTTTTTGTTCTGCAAAAATCATTGTCATGTTGTCACTACACAAATTAAGCTACAAATACAACAAACGAACTTCGAATACTAGATAATTATTACGCAGAGTTGAAGTCTGCTACAATACTCATCCCAGAAAATGTACGAGTCTTCCGAATTAATGCTCTCAGCATCAACAGGGAAGTTGACCGTTCTACCAAAATAGAGGTACAATCTCGCTAGACCCGAGGTTTTCCACTCTGAAAACCGAGATACCTGTAGGTTCTCCGTTGAAAATGTTGTAACTGGTACGTAAGTCTTTTTAGCATTATTCCGACCTTAGATTTTAATTAAAAAAAATAAAAGGAATCAAATTCAACTGTCGAAATAAATAGTCAGAGCACAGTACGAGAGCCAGAATATTTGGTTGCATTATTGGCAAGTTTTTGAAGTGACATATTTGACACGAAAGACAGAGCAGGATGAATTCTCACCATCATCAATAGGTGAGAATTCATTGATTCATTCGCCTCCTCGTTCTTATTATTACTCGAACCTATATCCTGAACTCACGTTTTGATGTAATAATGGATCCACTGTCTTCCGATGATACATCACCATGTGGATCACGTCTCGTGGCAGTCATTTGATTCACCAATTTTGGTTGAATTCTCGGATATCCTTAAAATAACCAAACAAACGTTCTTTTATGATTTATTGGCATGGTTCATTCCATCAGGAAAAATAAAAATCCATTCATTGAGACTTTTAGCCTTTAGCCTACTCCGGAATTTCAGTTTTAGAAAAAACCTCCCACATAAAAATGGCTTACCATCTGATTCCAGTTCTGGCATTACCTTGGCTCTGATGTCTAGAAATATGCAGACATCAAATATTATGATTTTTACACAAGTGCTCCATGTTAATGCTTGTCATGTCCTTCCTGAAGATTCACTTTCCACGTTACAATTTGATTTCTCACCTCGCTGATGTACCAGCTTACTTCGAAGGAGTGTTCGCTCGTAGTCTACATGATGCATGAAATATTTAGACAAATAGGCATTTGGTTTCCAATTATTAGTGTACTTTAAAAAAATGAAGAGTTATGTAGGTTCGGGCACGCAAAATAAAAGTATACCCTCAGAAAAAGTATTTAGTTATCCATCGTTTTGTATGGTATTCAATATTTAATCGACTTAAAGATCCTTTCCAAGTGTCTGGTTTGACATACTATGCGTGCTATCACCGTGAGGGTACGGAAATGATACAAAAACTACTGTAGGTCATGTTGGGCACACGCTCTTTCAGATTTCAATACGAATGTTCAACTTCACGTTGACTTGGGATTTGTCGATGTAATACAAACGTTCCAAAACATTTAAAAAGTTAAATCAGAAGAACAGCATGTGTTTGAGCGACAGTTCACGCAAAACACAGTTAGCCCGGGTCAAAACCCACAGCATTTTGTATGCACGTCCCTTCGCTGTCTCACATCATCAATGTCTTACAGCTACGCTGTTTAGTAAGCTTGTAAAAATAGAATGCCTTCACGATTTCTGAAGTTTCACCTTTTTTGCATGTGCATGCCCGAATGAATAAAACCGGGGAGCAACATTACTTCGATCTATTCGGGTATAAAAATAAACGAACTGGTAGAAACCCCCAACAAGTCTTGACGGCCATATTGGATTTAAGTCCCGCGTATGATGCCTCTAGCAAAAATAAGCTTATTTTACGAGACTAAACTAAGAATACTTTAAAAGTTTAACACATTAAGTACAGTTTTACGCCAAAAAAATCGGTTCACCACAAGCTCCTACCAGAAGTACAGATCGTGCTGCTTTCTTGTTTTCCTTCAGCTTGGAGAAATCCTGACTGTTACCCAGATCATGAAAATCATGCAATAGACAAATCGCGACCGCGAATTTATAAAACACTAATTGTGAATCCATTTTTGGCTGAGCCGCTGCAAAGAAAAAAAAATTTGCATATGCAAGAAGGCATACAATGTGTAATTATGAGGGACGAGTCGAATGAAGTATAATTTTATATTTTATTATTATTACGTATTATTGGCTGGTATGGCTAAATCGCCATTACCGCCTAAAATTCGCCTTGAAATGTGTACAACGTATAACACGTTATCAAGTGCATCAAACACAATATTATTATTATATACATGTACCAACAGCAAGCATTTGCTCCTGCAGGGAATCTTCAAGTAATGTCGAGTAATAACTATATTCAAAGGAAATTGCTTCATCTCGTCCGAACTGAATTACCTGTGAAGCAGAGAAAAATGATCAGCTCAACAATAAAATGGTTATTAATAAATTACGCTTTGTAAATACGAATTCAGGTAAATCGTTATGCTCAACAGACAAATATTAAGACCCCTGGCCTGCCCTGATTCTTTAACATGAGAACAATATATTTAGAATAAACGAATATTAAAGACTATACATAAAACCACGCACCTTTCCATCTTTGATGACAAATATGTTGTCGGAAGTTTTCAAAACAGAGTTCATTTTTGCCGTTGTAAATAACAGTGAAACTTTATTTCGCAACGATTCAAACAATCTAACTAAGTCTTCTTCATCTTGTTGGCTTACATTAAAAAAGACATCATCCAAAAGTATCAGACGACAATTTCGTAGCAAAACTCGAGCCAAAAATATTTTCTTAACTTGCACTGATGACAGCTTCACTTTCGACCTATTCCCTACCACAGTCTTGAAACCCTGTGATTGCAATAAAAATAACCAATCATTGCAACTTGCAACCTGAGCTATTCTCTAAAAAAAATATCCTCCTATCTAATCTCCTATAGGTATATCAGAACTTGCACTGTTAAATGTATAGGTATTGTTGCCGAGCAATAGTTTAATTGTTTGAATTTGTTATTTGTTTGAATATATAATTTACAAGATTGATTGGTTAAGAGAAAATGAGAATGACAAGAAGGGGAGATCGTTCTGAGACTTGGAGTAGAGTAGACGCTTTATGCTTTTCTCCTGATTTTCGTTGCTTTGCTTTGCTTGAAATAAATATTA
>JAQFXU010004009.1:0-14573 GCA_034693705.1 Spatulosminthurus flaviceps
GAAATGACAGTTTTTTGCGGTTCCTGTAAAATTTACAAAAGTGGACTTATTCCAGTTTGATTCTAAAGTCCTCATTTATTGAATAGCTGTTCTGGAAATGTACAATGTTTTTAAAATAATAGCTGGTACAACAGCTCTGGGAGCTTACGATCCTTTAAATGAAATTGCTGATCTTTGTGAAAAGTACGGAATTTGGTTACACGTTGATGCAGCGTATGGTGGATCTGTAATAATGTCCGAAACTCACGGGTCACGAGTTGCGGGTATTGATAGGTATGAATTTATTAAAATTATTTATATATAATAAAAATTATTATTATTTAATTATTATGGTATGAAAATCCCAAAATCTATGAATTTAGCATAGATAATGTAACGGGTTACGTAAAGAATGATATAATTATTGTAGAGCGGACTCTTTCACTTTCAACCCACATAAAATGTTGTGCGCTGCAAGGTAAATAGTAATTACTTTTAATCGAAGAAATTTAAGCATTTCTCTAACTCGAATTTTTGATACTGAAAAGGTACTCGACTAATTGGATAACGAAACACAAAACCATACTGAGAGGTGTCGCACCTCCACCAAGTAAACAACATTTTCGGTTGAATCCAGATCTTTACAATGGGGAACTTTACGACCGCGGTGAAACTCATGTTCTCACTGACAGACGACCAGATGTGTTCAAAATGTGGTTACTCTGGAAGGCTAAAGTAAAATTCAATAAATATTACATGCTGTGAAGTTGGAAGTTTGGAAAACATTTTTTAGATAACACTTTATTAAAACCCAATGGTTTACATTTCTATCGTCAGGGCACAACCGGTTTAGGTCAACATGTCGACCGAGCTTTCGACACCACAGCTTATGCGCATGATAAAATCTTAGCACTGCAACATCAGCACAAGAGGTTTCAACCAGTTTTGAAAACTCCACCGGAATGCGCTAGTGTCAACTTTCACTACGTTCCTAAAGGGCTCCAAAATAGCAAGGATGATAATGAAACGTACCAACGAAAGCTAGTTTGTGTAAGGAATTCATTTTTCGTAAACGTATGTATTTACATTTCATCCTCCTAGTAGATATACTTGAACGCATAACTTTTATTCATGTGCAGGTGCAGAATGCTATTCTTGCAATGCTAATCTTTCAAGGAAAATTGGTCCACTCTGTTGAAGCCGTGGGTAAAATTCGTGAACACATAATATTTTGTTTATACAATTCATGTTTATCAAAAGAAGATGTGAACTATTTCTTTGAGCTTGTGGACTTTTATGGACAGAATCTCAATTTGGATTACTTGTTTTCTAAATGTCTCAATGTTAACAAGAATGGACCAAGCAGCAGTTAGCAAATATGTTTAAGCAAGCTGTTTGATTAGATGGAAGTTAATTTGTTCCAGAATATTATTTAACGGCCGAAGTGTGTAAATTTCTGTGAAATTATAGGTGCTCATTAAATTTCATTTAATACGTCATATTTTATTATTGCTGATTGAACTTATTAACCCAAAGCACAAAACAATTTACGCTATGGTCCAGCCCCAAATTTTGCACGGCGGTTGTTAAGCCTAGTCTTGATAACTCTATCAGAGCTTAGATAAGATTTCACATTTTCCAAGTTCTCCACGTTACTCACAAAGTTCCGGAGGTTTTCAAAACGATCTAGGCATGTTGGCTCTAAGAGTTTGTTTTGATCCAACATTTCGTAGACCATGAAATCCACATAAGTGACCTGTAAGTATCAAAACAAATGTGTGCAAATATATCGTTTACGAGATACGTTACAAGAGTACAAGAGATATACAATTTCAAACGGTTTGGCAATGGAAATAATTGGTACATACACATATGGTGTATATGTAATGTCCCAAATTATTAGCCTGCTAAATGTTTTAGAGATGAATGATGTTATGTAATAAAAAATAACGTATTTACATTGTCACCAGCAAGGAATTTACGGTCGCCTAAAAAATCGGACAACTTTTTCAGCTTGACTGGCAATGAGGCCAAATATCCGCTTTTAAGCATTTCCTAAAACAAATAATCACTATTTTCAATAAAATAGTAAATTATATTAGTCATTCATATGTTATATAGTCGAACGAACTTCATTCACTTACAAATTCAGGATTGTAGCATAGACCGGTAAAGGCGGACCGGAAATCGCTTATTTCATTTTCAATTAAGTCTACGCGTATTAATTCCTCCTCGGTCTTTCCTGTAAACTTGTACTTTCTGGCAAGGTAGCGCAAGATGGCGGTACTCTGTACGAGCTTTAAATCTCCGTCAATCAGGTAGGGAAGCTATTAATTATGTTGGTCAAAAAATAAAATCGGAGATTCAATTTGCAGCTTACAATTGGATATTGATAGTTGTTGTGGAAGTAATTATAACTAGAAGGTTATAAACAATTATTATTACATTAGGAAATTGCAAACCAAGATTTGCTTTCTCGTTAAACCAGCACGACTTATCATAATCTGGAGCGGGTCCACAGACATAATATTTGTCTTCCCAATCTGCTTTCACATGTTCCAATAGCAACCGAATTGGCTGGGCCAGCTGCAAAAAATAAAAACGTTATTATAGTTACACACAATGAAAACAAAGAACACTATCAAATAAATTATTACTGCTTGCACAGCAAATATCAATATTTTTGAATTCCACACCCCTCGAATATCCCAGTACGCCAAAATTATAGGTGCCATGGTTTAATGTCTCAATAAATAAACGATATGCAGTGTAATATTGAACTGTTGATATTATTTGTGGCCGAATCTGATTGTCGTGAAGAACGTAGACTGCCCATTCCACGAGCCTTTCCGCACTTTTTGTCAACTTGAACATTTAGAACAACATGTTTACAACAACTATACTTCTTTGGCGCCATCCCTATCTTCCGAAGATAAAGCAAGCCATGAGCACCTTCATATAGTTATCAGTAAAAGGCAAATCGCCTAAATTGAAATATGGTTTTAAATGATCTTCAAAAACACCATCCCAATCATTAAATCCTAATCTCAATAAGAACCCACATTTTGTCACCTTCCATCCCAAAAAATATAATCTTATAGTCCAAGGTGATACTATTGCTATAAGTATGTAAAACATCAGCAAATAAACATGATAAATATTCAAGTCAAGAGTGTGATAAAAATACTGCTAATCCCTGAATAAGCCACATTTTGGTAAAAAAATTCCATTCAAACACCGCCAGCGCACCCAGACACTTACACATTCAGGAAGTTAATTGTAGCCATGAACTATAACTACACTCATTTTGACAACTCGGGAATACGGAATGGGGGAAGGGGAAATGGTGAAAACCCTACAGATTACCCACCGTCTCAAACAAAATGTACATACAATAACATGTTTTTCCATTGTTTATTATTTCTGTCCAACCAAAAGCCAATGCAATTTTTTCCTGTCACATATAATTATACTAGCAATAGGTGACCCAAAACTTTCTTCGCCAAATTACCCTCAAAATATTAAAAATACGAATGCATAACATTCTCTTGGAACTAACAATAAGAAATTAAACAAATCAATACGAAGATGTTATAAATGGCATTGTATTTTCAATCGGCTCTTTCTTCTTCTTTGTAAAATCTACGGCCACCTGCTGTAAACCTTGAAAGTAGTGTGAGATGATGAGTATGTATACACATAAGTTTAGTAGCAAGACCGGGAGCAGAGCCGAGTAGATACCGGCTTTGTGTGTGGGAATTAGGAATCTGATCTGAGGATAGAAAATACAAATGTGAACAGCACATATATATTTTTTAGTGAGAAGAGCAGTGGATGAGCATGTGGAGGTTTGTGTAATCATTACAACTAATCAAGATTGACATTTGTTGGAGCAAATAACTTACTTAAAAGGCCCATAAGGAATATTTCATGTAATTTTCAAAAGTAAAGTAAGTAAATAAGTGTATTAATAATTGTAGCGTCATTTAAAGTAGCTATATTAATTGTAATTTATAACCATGCTGCAAAAATACAATATTTTCCTCTTTCCTCCTTTACAGATTCTATGCTGAAACGGGAATAATAATTTTGTACGCTCTGGAACTGCGGATTATAGAATAGAGAATAAGTGACAATCAAGTAAGTTAAATTGATGCAGTATATTACTCTAGCAAAAAACTATTTTTTATATAGTTGTGAATGACATTGTAATCAGATTTAATTTTATCATTCTGGAAGAACAGCTGGCAGGAAAAATTCAGTGATATGGTTGTAGATACAAATTTAAGGACACGAATTATTTCCATTAATTGTTAATTATTTTTATGGATAATTTAGCTCAGTGAAAATGGAGGGTGTGAGCAACGAGGATCAACATGAGGAACAAGTAATAAGTTTGGAAGCCGCAGTACCAGTCGAGCCAATTATAAACTTGGCAAACGATTTGCGGAAGCTAATTGCAATTAAAGATGCCAATAGCATAATCCAGGAGTTTCTTTCCAAGGAAGTTTTGACAGTTGTGAAAGATTCGCTGACAAATATCTCACCGACTGTTGAAAAGCATGCTGTGTATATTCTGAAATCGATAACATCATTTTTCCTCTTCACGGATACAAGTTCCTTGATCTTGTCATCTGAACAGTCGTCAGAGATTTTTCTTCATAAAGGCATCGACGAATTCAAGCAATTTTGGAGCGACTTCTTTGATTTGTTCGATATATTTGGTGAAAAGCAATTCCATATTATCGAACCTTTCTTGAAGAAATTGCGATCTCTGAAACTATATACAACGGAAGGATCTCCTTGGTTGTTAGTGTTGGTGAAGAAGCTCCTTAATCATGACAATCGAATGCTCGCGAAAGAGGGATTGGCTGTCTTCCTGGAGAATGGTCTAGTGCAAGCAAAGACCAATCGAGAGCCAACGTATTTGAAGTTTATTGAAAATGTGATTTTTCCTGTGCTGAAAGACCGGGTGGGTTGGATACTTTCGGAACCAATAGATTTATTTGGAGTGGCGGAGAAGCTCGGAACTTTGGTTGCAATTTTGGAATTAGAAAGCAGCTTGACATCACGGATACTGCAGTTAGTAGTTGATTCGGAAACTGATATGAGTCCTGTAGCTACTTACTTCTTTATTCTTGCAAGTAGCTGGAGTATATATAGTAGGAAGATTGACGACATCAATGCAGATGGCTTAACGTTCATGGAAAATAATTTGAAAATTATTAACTATTGTATTGTTTACCGTCTGAAAGCAATTGATAAGTACCTCAAGACTAAAATCCATCAGATTTTTATCAAGGTAGTACTCAGTCTATTTATGAAAGTCCAGTCTACGGGGATAATAAGTTCTTTAAATCTGAGTAACTTCAATTCAATAAGTGAGCCCAGCAAGTTCCAGTCTTTGTTTTTAGAATTGATGTACTTTATCGGTGCGCTGGACTTGAATATACTTCTAACTGCTACTCGCAAGATATTTCTCCTTTTTCAAGAGACTAGTCGGGAACCGGGCTCGCTGCAAGAGGATTTAGTAAAGGCTATGTTATTGTCCGTGAGAGATTGTCCAGTGAAATCGAAAGGATTCTTCAGACTCGTAATCCTTCATGTTTCCTCCTATTCAGTTTCTTCCTCTGTACCTTTCTTTGTATCCATACTGGGAGACAAATTTTCAGAGCCGCAACTAATGGAAGAAAGGGAATTAATAACTTTGGTGGACTTCACTCAGTTGTTAATAGATGTTCCATCCGACAATGTAGAACTGGAGGAAATAACCGCAATATTGGCTAAAAGCTCCACTTGGGGACTGGTGACGTTACTAGAAAATTTAAAAGATGGTCGAGAAACACTAGCCGATTTTATAATGAGAGTGGGACCTCTAATGAAAATTGCAACCAATACTAAAACGTATTATTTTCCTGAGCCGGAAATTGTGACAAAATTTATGGAAATTGTCCGGGATATTGAAGGGTCAGCATCGGCAGCGTGCTCATTTGTGGTGATATCCTATCTCCAGAATGAATTTTTGAAACGAGGGGTAACGCTAGAAAAAGTGCAAATGTCAAGAACTGCTGAGTTACTGTTGATAGACTCGTCGTCAATACGAAATTTATTGGATGTAAGAAGGAGTGAGCTACTCGGACAGTACAATTTTCTGAGGGTAATTGCCATTAAGACGCTGTTGGTTGAAGATGCAGATGGATACTTCAGTAATGCAGACAATTTAAAATGTTTACTGGACTTGGCTTTTGAACTTGTGGAAACTGGGTCGGGTGACGGTGACCTACTGGCTACTGTGATAGAAGTTATCACATGTGCCGCAACTCGGTCTTTCAAGCTGGATTACTTGTAATTGAAAACTGTATTTGAAATGCATAAAAAAATATATAGGCATTGTTAGAAATGTTTCAGATAAAATGTCTAATGATTTGTTCTTCAACGTTGATTTTTTTTAGAGAGAATGTAGAAATGATTTCAGAAAATATGGAGGCAATTTGGAAAGCAGTGAAAGAGCTTCACAAAACCGAACATTTTTTGGATGCTTTTGATTCCTTTGCAGCGTTGATCTGCAATCCTTGCTTTTCTGGGAGAGGAATTCTAACGAAGGTAATAATTATTATTCCTACGGGAGCTTAATAGAGATTGAAGTAAAATACTTATCAACTCTTTGTTTCGATATTTATTCAGTACTCCTCAAAAACGTTTGATCTAAGTGAAAGTATATCCGGGCTTCCCTACTACCTGTCTGAAAGATTAAGTCAAGTTGACTTGGAAGTGGTATTCAAGGATGCCAGATTGGAAGAATTCGGTGCCGAGTTCGTGACTGTCTGCATTCAAGCTTCTTGTTTTGGTCCTGCGATACCAAAGTCTATGAAGTAATAATAAATTAATACATATTAGTAATATTTTTCTATGAATAGGCAAATATTAGAGGCATTTGGTAGAAGAAACCCAACAAAAAATATCACTTGCCAAGAATGTCTTCACTGTATACGTGCAAATGAGCTTACCTAAAATTCATACAAAGCTTGGCTTACAATTTTCAGGCTGACATTCAACATATGGGAGTATTTGTGTGCTAAGGAGGGTCCCAAGGAATCGATAAATTATGATACAAAGCTGAGGTGAGAATAAATGTCTACTTAATAAAGAAATATACAAAAATATATTATGTATGATGCCTTTCAAAATTATGTTGTTTTAATTAAATTTTATTTATTTTAGTTTACCTTTCAACGGAAACGCAAAAAGTCGTTTGAGTGGTGTTCTAAACATTAGTCGCTACCTTCGAACTGTATGTACTCACCGTCCTATTGAGCACAAGACCGCGCTGGAAAATGTTGTTAAGAAGTTGTTAGAGATGAACGAAGGGGATAGTATAGACAAAAGAAGATACTTCACTGGATCTTACGTGCACCGGTACAAACAGCGAATCGTGCAAGTGTTGCTAACTCTTCAACCATGTTTCGATGAGGTACGCATAAGGGGGAAAATATGAAAATTAACCCGCAGATATTGCCTTGAGTTACATTATCTAGATGCTGATTTTTTATTAAAAATTGAATCATTACTAACCCCTAATTTCCAAAACTGATTTCTCAGGAATTATCAAGTTTAGTAATGAGGACATTAGTCCTGTCACTTGGCAGAGACGGACCACAAGCTAGTGTTCGCTACATCACAGAGTGGATTGTGATAAACATTCTACTCCAGTTTCCAGCTTTACAAAATAAGTTTGTTAGAACAAGTTTACAGGTACCAAATTTTATAGCTCATTTTGGCTATTTTGGCAACATGGAAATATTTCCAAAAATTATATTAAAGTATCACTTCTTGACGGTCTGTGCAGGGTTTTCAGCTAAGACCTGGGTTTGGATGCCTGTTTGCTACAATGGTTCTACACACATCGTTGAGTCTATCACCACATTTGGAAGATACTGTCAACTTTTTTGATGTGGCACTTCAAAATCTTACGGGGTTGCTTATGGGTCAGAATTTCACCGTGAGAATTTACGGAAATGTGGGTAAACCATAAGACTGCTGGAAGCAATAATGTGGATATGGTTTTTTCACTGCTCTTTGAAGTCCTGATGCTCAATTGCCTTGTCTCCAGTAATGAATGAACTTGTATTTCGTTGCAGATAGCGTTTTGTAGAATGTTCGAAAGGGCTGTGGACTGGAATCTAGACTTAATAGTTAGCAAATACCAGGTTGTTTATACCTCTGCCAAAGAAGCTGTAGCTACTGCAGCAGGGAATTTCCGCAAGATTTATGAAAATGTCGAAAATGACTTTTACTTGAAAATATTTTCTCCTCGGGATCAATTTTTTTATGACGTGAGTTTAACATTTTTGGTTCGAGTATATTTGCTATTTTAGTTTGCATACTGAATTCACATACATATTTATGTTTTGAAGCATTCGGAAAATAATTTGAACCTTATAGGTTATCTTCATTCATCTGCCAAGAATCGCAAAAATGTGCAATGACGAAACCATACATGAAACTGATCTGAGGGAAATTTGCAGCTTAGTTGATCCTTTATGTGAGGGTTGCCCAGCAAAACAGGGTCACAATAAACTGAAATTTATGTCCCCCTTTAGAATTCAAGCTCTATATAAATTTGATGAAGATTATACCTGGCATTTAAAAGCGAATTTGGGTAAGCAAATTATTTATTAATAGAAAATTATTCTGCTTTTTAACTAAATACGCATTTTAAAATATTAGTTTAAATAAATCACTATGGATTCCACTGAAATCCATGTAAATTACAATAATTTAATCAAACCTTATTTTTCTTTGTAAAAACAGTGGATGGTCGTGAACATGGACAAGAAGTGGCGGAAGTAGCATCAGTAGAGTTACAGTTGCCCGATAACGTTTCAGGAAATGTTTTACAAGTAAAAGGAAACCCGTGGAAATATTTGCCTGTATCCGATGAGATTTTCGACTTCCCCGAAGAAATCCAGTTGAAGAAAAAGAACCGTGAAGATGGATTGGTGGTAGTGGCTTCCCTGATTGACAAAATTCCAAACTTAGGAGGATTGTGCAGGACTTGTGAAGTTTTTGGGGCTTCTAAGTACGTAATTTCGAGCCTGAAGATATTGGACGACCAGCAGTTTAAGAGTTTGAGTGTCTCAGCTCATCGCTGGGTGGATATTTTGGAAGTATGCCATATTTGTTGCACACGCATAAATCCCAAGTCTGTTGGTTTTAAAACTTTTCTGTATCTATAAAGTGAGTAAGTTTAAAATTTTCAACTCTGATTATTACAGGTGCCTCCTCAAGATTTGCGACAATTGCTCTCCTCCTACTCTCTTCAAGGTTATAGGATTGTTGGTGTTGAGCAAGCTCTGGAGTCATGCACTTTAAACACATTTACTTTTCCTAAGAAAACTCTTCTTCTGTTAGGGTAAGAATTATTTTGTATTCTATTCCACTGATAATTTTACTATTCATTCGTATCCTGAGCTGAGCCGTCATTACTAACCGCTATTGTGTGTTCCACAGAAATGAGAAGTATGGGATTCCATCCGACCTCTTAAGTTTAGTGGACAACTGCATTGAAATTCCTCAAGTAGGATTGATACGCTCTTTGAATGTTCACGTTACGGGTGCCTTGTGTATTTGGCATTACGCCTCACAACATGTGATATGAAAATGCTCCGTAATTGAACCCCCGGTTTTTTTCAACTCTATGATTTTGATTATTACCATAATAAAATGCCCTATGGAAAGAACCTCAGACTTCCCGACTCAGCTCTTGAATTTATTCATGTGATACAATCCGGACTACAATTGATTCATAGTAACCAGGGGAATCGCGTTGTTGAACCAGTTTTAAAATCATATATTAAAGTTTACAAGAATTACTTTCAGCAAGAGCAATCGAGAAAGTTCACGCTAACAATATATCTACATAGGTATTAGTTAATTGACTTTCAATTGTGGCAACCGCCAACGGAATCCTTTACTCATCTTCATAACCAGTTGGCAAAGCGTTGGTATGGGGGTTGTGGAACAGCGAACGGGTTCCATCTCCCCATGGGAAACGCTACAGTAATTTCAGACCAAAGCCATTATTACAAGTTACATAATTATAAGCAAACTCACAACTCTTAATTCCAGAAGATATCTCCTAAATAGTTTTTCCAAAAGTTGTTCTCCATTTAATTACCTTATTACGGATCCTCAAATGATCATAGGGCTTGAATTCTGGACGCTCATGGTGATGGCTGGTCTCATGCAAGTACACATTGATGCTCATAATGATCGTTGCAGGGATAGCCATGAAGAGAGACAAGTTTCTCCACAGTTTCATTCCACCTACACATACATATAAATAAACATAAATAAAATTCTTTCTACATAATATCCTCCTCATTTAACAATATCATTCAACTTACATTTTTATACATTAAACTTCAAATGTTTCCGTCATAATATCGTTGGACATAATCAATTATACCAACTCCTTGCAAATCATATCCTATTACCATGTACACAAATATCGATCCTCCATCTTTACTCTTCACAATTCACATCTCTGACCTCCAAACCCTTTCAAAATTCTCCTAAATTTTCCAAAATATTCCTATCTTCATTCCTCCATACTTTTAAAATCGCTTCTTCCCTATTCCAACTTATCTCATCTTTCCAAATTTTTGATGAATTTATTTTAAATTTGAATTTTATTTTTAGATATGGAATTTGAGACCATACATGTTTCAGTTACAAGTTACAATTAAAACTCACCTTCATGAACCTCTGGGAAGGGGTTGATCACGTATTTAGAGGCGGTGGTGGAAGCCATCCTCTTTGTAGTGGCCAACAAATTACGTTTAGCAATTACGCGATTCATTTCGAAATTTTTTCGAAAACTTGCTTCTTCTTCAAAATTCCCCGAATGAATGAAATGATCGGATAACGGATGGGCTGGGATTTTAGAATTGGCAATCCACTTGAGTTTTCAAATGTTCCGCATAAAACTTGGTAAGTTCTTCTTTCTCAACGGTAGATGGCAGGTACCTGCTAAATTTATTTTGTGTCCCAAAAATTCACTTTTTGGCACAATCCACTTTATCCTTCAATTTTGGGCTTCTGTTCCTGTCTTCCTTTAATACATACGTTAAAGTACCTGACTAGGAGTAGACTAAAGTATTTACTATCTATAGTATCTGCATATCAAGTTGTATTGCATCGAGCTCAGTCAATTTTAATGTCATGGCTCATGCATTGCCAAGCAGATCTTTGCAATAAGAAAAGTACTTAACACAAAATGCGGATTGTACTTTACTTAAGTAAATAAAATTCAAGGAGGATTTCGATGGCCATTGAATTTCATTAAAGTAAACTTTCATTCATTTTGAAGACAGTAAAAAATTTGTGTGACTTTCTTTTTTTACTTTGCCCTGATTAGGACTGTATTTAGGGCGGATGGACTGATTGTCTTTCTTTTTTTTCTCAAAATGCCAAAAGAAATGAGGATGCACGAGCTTTAGTATTGTCACTGTGGAGATATTGGCCGTATTCGATGAAAGAGTATTGTTGCTTTAAATGCTAATCGAGGTTCAGATTTTTCATGTGTATAGCTACTAAATATATGTACATTTCTGTATGATAATGAAATGTGTAGCAAAGGTATTACAAGTATGTATATGCAAGAATGCAAGTGAAAATAGGAAATGGTAGCTGTTGTGGGTTGTGGGTAAGAAAATATCTGTAGAGCAGAGATATACATACATACATTTATCTGAGAAGGTACCTTTAATATTTAATCACAGCATTCACTCACCTGCGTGGAAAAAAATCAACGTGAGTGCAAGCACTCGAACGTCTTCGACTATACAGTTCATGAGTTTTTTATGCTTATGGTTGGTTAGCGTAGAGCATTGGAGTACATATTTGTACCCAAGAATACTGATGGAAGGGTTTTTGACTCTTTGTTGCAGACCTTGAAATTGAAGAGAGTTTTAAGCTGAATAAGCAGAACGGGTTTTTGTCTGAAACTGAAGAAACAATTTGAGGAGTCTCTCTCTTTTTTCTTTCCTACCTTCTCTATAAAGTCCTAGAACGTTTAGTTACAATGGTTTAACATTTTTATTAGGGTCTTGCACTTGCTGCAGTATATAGTTGAATCTTCGTCTCATATGCCGGCGAAGTGTACTTGCTAGAATTGACAGAGACCTCATTGTTGGGAAGAGGTGCAGATTGAACTGGTCATTTGACTTTCTGACAGAACCTGAGAAATTTTTTCCAATATTTATTTTTGAATTGTGCGTTTATTATTTTATATGTTCCTGAATTCAAAATGAATTTAAAAGTATTTTTATTGTGCTCATTACTGTTAGTGGTTGAAGGGACGGAAGAAGCTGTTCTTAAATATGATACAGTGACTTTTAACAATATAGTTCATACGAAAAATCATTACATTTTATTCTATGCACCTTGGTAAGTTATATTGGAATTTTGGCCATTTTTGAATAAATATTTATTTGTGGTTGTATACAGTTATGGAGAGTGTTCATGTTCAACTTTTTTGTAGGATCAGTGAACTCAAGTCACTTTCTCCAGTATGGGAAGAGCTGGCCCAGAAAATACACAAAACTCCAGGCGCGGATGTTATCATTGCAAAAGTAGATTGTACGGTGGAGACAAAGTTGTGTGCTCAACAGGATGTGACGGAATATCCAACGTATGGATTTAAAATTTTGAAGTTTATTTTATTTCATTTGTTGTTAACGACTTGTGTGTAAGCGTTGTATTATTCTCAACATTATTATTTGTTTCGGGTGGTTTCGCTTTTTATTCAATGTGGTTAGAGCGTGAAACCACATTGAATAAATCTGACAGGGAAGATTAAGATTGTTTTTTAAGGTAGCAAAAAATGATGGGTATAGCTGCTAGGAATAATTTTAATAAAGAACTCAACATGAAGGTTTTTATCAGGTCTGGATTTTAGTGAGAGGACTTGCTTTGATTTTTATACGTGCATTTTTTGTCCATATGTTTAGCCTTTTTTTACATTGAAAGGCCAGAAAATCTTTGGGGTGCATCTCGAAAACGAACTAACGAATGGTGACTTACAGATTTGTTCACAATCATCAACAATTGCTATTCTATATTAAAAATTAGAAAGTTAGATACATACACTGAAGAAGACACAAGTACACAATAATTGAAAATGTTTGTTGCTCTTTCAATGTACATACTAAAATTTGATTCCCAGGTGAGGACAGCATTTTCCCACGTTCCGATCTTAACTATAATCATTTCAATGACTTGCAAAAATGTTGAGCTAAAATTTTGCCACTTTTTTTAATACAACTTTTTCATCAGTGTCAACACAAGGTCAATGATACGAACAAATTTAAGAACAAGTAAATGCTTTGGTAGTCAACAGTTTGTTTCTTCTATGAATATGTAATTTGTGAATATATGCATTGCATTGCATCGTTACAAATTCACATTTAAACCACTAAAAGCCATTTTAAATCTGAGAGTGTTTTTAAAAGGAAAGAAAAATAGAACTTGCCGAAAAATTTTATTGTCTGCCTGTTTAACACAAACTTTCGCAACTGCAGTCACGTGTAGTTCCTGTTCACAAGAGGTTGAGGAATTGTTTAAGTAGTAGATATCAGGTAGTATCGCAGAATATTGAACTAGCTTTAGAGCTTTGTATACAGCTTGTGCTCCCATCAACAAATGAAATTGCTGCATTGTATCAACGATAAACCATAATAATTATTCTTAGCCATATGACACAGCAGGGTGTTTTTAGCACTATCTATTTGTACATACGTATATCTTTAAGTGCATACTTACATATGAATTTTATGAGAGCAATTATGAGAACCTTTCATACATGTAAAGTAATGTTAGAAATATTAGAATTAATAGTGAATTTCCATGTACAATTCAAATATTAAAATTTTAATATTGTATTTATGCAGAATCAAAATCTATAAAACTGGTGGTCCCGAACTAGGAATCCGGTACCGAGGAGTCCTGGATTTACAATCTGTTGAGCAGTTCATCAACTTCCATTTGAACCGACAAGCGGAGGTTGGAATTTCATTGCTATATAATATCCATGGATAAACGTTTTCTCTAAAATTTACAATATTTTTTTGATACAATAATAATTTGGGTGTCTTGGATTTATGTAGTTTATATATGGAGCACGTGTAAATATGTTACCTGAACGTCAAAGAGGCCTTTTCCCCTTGCAAGATGAGAACTTCAATGACGTGATCCAGGGTGGAAATGCTATAATAAATTTTTGCACCCCATGGTCTAGTCGATGCATGGACTTGGAACCCATTTGGAAGCAAATTGGAGAGGAATTCCAGTATGAAGAAGATCTTGTTGTTGGTGTGGTTGACTGCACAATGAGCAAAACGACTTGCAATGAAAATGAAGTCCGAGGATACCCCAGTATTTTATGGCTGGTAGATGGAGTTGTGGTGAGCGCTAATATTTACAATACAAATTTGTATTAATCATTTTCTCTCCAGTGCTGCAGGCAAGTACAAAAAATTGAGGATCCGTACTCGTACCCGACCCGAACCCGAAGAGTCAAGTAAAATTATTTA
>JAQFXU010004010.1:0-14573 GCA_034693705.1 Spatulosminthurus flaviceps
CTTTTAAATTTCACAAAAAACCACAATTTTTCTTTGAAATTGCTTGTAAAATAGTGATGTTTCTTTGCATATATACATGAAGTGTTAAAAATTCAATGGCCGCGGGGTACAAGCTATGACTTTGTACCCCCCACTCCCTGCTCCGTTGTTAAGCGCCTGCTGTGCATATTGAACCACCATGAAATATGTTAAACATCTGCTAAATCAAACTTCAAAATGTTTCTCTTGCAATTCAATCTCTACCTTTTATGTAACGATAAGCTTTTCTTGCACTTCTTTCTCTAAATGTTTTGCAATCATATTTTTGAACTCCCACAAAAAAAATCATATCTTCTGCTTCATCAATCTCTGATGGCCGTGGTGTTGCATTCATGGAGTTACCACTCCAAGTTTTCCCATCATCTTAAATTTGTGGATTCAATTTTTGTGCTTTCAATGGTTCCGGTTTACCCGTTCTTACTCTCTTGCAATTCACTCAGCTTTCTATAAACACTCACAATTATTCCCGCCAGCTCCGTTTGCCTCGCCCACACCTTGCTCATGAGTCTCCCAGATCATTCTGAGCACCCGCATTCTTTTTCATCGTTGTTCCGTCTTCCTTGGGGCATCAAGTCCTTCCTTGGGGGTTGGGAAGTTAAATTCGGGGGGATTGTTTGTGCTTGAATTAAATTCCACCATTTTTCGAAATGTTTCAAAATAAGAAATAACTAAAAATTACAAGTTCTGAGACTCAAAATGAGTCAACAATCTACAAATGAAAGGCAACCTCTGGTCTTAACTAGTTTACAAGCCCAAAGGAGAATAGAAAGGGACCTTAAGTCTTACTCACCGTAAATTCTAGGGAAAGCTACTTTTAGCGAGCGACTATTATCATAAGGATTAAATACTTGCTGGCCTTTAGCTCAAATACTAAAAGGCTCAAAAATATTTCACGGTAAAGACATCTTAATTTTAGTATTCAATTTATGAGAAAAGTGTCCAAAGGAAAATCCCACATACGGCTTATTTGTCTTAAAATAGGTTTCAAGTGAAACCCTCATAAACCTTTCTTTTGTACTCCTCCCAGGTGTCTAAGAATACATACATGTGTGCTCAAAGAGATGACAATAATGGAAATTTATGAGGGACTTACTGTTTTACCCTTACTGTTTTAGAACCCTACTCACTTTCTAATTCGGGAAAAGCTATTGTGTAGCAACTTCAGTACAAAACAAGCTCCCTCAAAAACTATTTTGGTGTTTAGAAACACGTTTACAGATGAAAACATGCCCGGAGTGTGAAACGCCATTCAATACTACCAAAATAGGACCAGCAGTGCAAGCAGTGTGTAGACACATTAAATGTGGAGCCTGACTATCACTCATCACTAAAAGGGTAAAGCACTTAAAGGGAAATAAATATTAGGATTAAAACGTCCTATGTAGATGCGTAATGTAAAGTAATTTATCAAATTATTTATAATGGAAACCTTTGAAGCTGAGAGACTATTTGGATGCTGGATATGCGAAAAACATTTCCCCAAAAAGACCCAACTTATCCACCTGGATAAGCACATCAAAATTATACACCACCAACCCAAAAACAGGACTTGTAATCAAGTTGCAGAAGCTCTGTATTTTTACAACTAAATTGGTATAAACATAGCAACCAAAACCCAGTCCCGGGAATATCCGTCACTTCCCGTTCCTACTTCCTGCTCTTATTATAAATTATTGTAAATATTTTACCACAGCAATAAATTATTGTTGTGATAATTCTCCTTCTTACCTTCCTCCTGCATAAACCTACCCAAGACTTCTCTCACTTTTAGCTTTCTCATTTTGTACTTTTTTCTCTCATAATTTTCATCGAAAGTTAGATAATATAAAATAAAAATCTTCTGAAGCCTTTTCTCGATGATAGTCACACTTTTTCTGTCACGTTGTCACATATGCTCTAAGAACATTCCATTTGAAAAATTGAAGTACATGGAAAGATGGTTCGTCCAAAGCGAATAATTTGTTAGTTTCAATTGTTGTTTTCAAGGAATCTTTTCTGGCATTTTCAAGTTCACTTTTTATTTATGTTGTTTAAATTAATAATTTCATCGAATTCATTAAACCCTCTCAAGATTTTGGTCCCAAAGCAGTATAGAGGATGGGATCTATAACAACTCATCGACGAACGGGTACCTGCACTTGTATGCATAATATATGTAAAGCAAGGCGTGCAATTGATGTGGATTAATATTAAAGATTTTCCGCTACATCATACATGCCAACTTATTTTTCTTGCTAAAAAGGTATTCAAGAGGGATCCAATGACCGCAATTTTATTTAATAAATTCAATTTGTATTATATTTTTTAATATTTGCTCTAACAGCTAAAGTAATGCTTGCGAGACAAAAAACGGTTCTTTTCAACCACAACAGCCATTCACAATATGCTCGGTTTGCATATTATTCCAGTTTGGTGAATTGATGGCTTGTACACGTCATGAGAATATGGGCCCAAAAATAGCTATCACCATCTTATTAACCTACAAATTGTCCAATTATCGTCGTTCTTGCTGCAGAACTTAATGCTCTTCAAAATCATTTGCTGATTTGCGGTAAAAACAAATTATTCGAAAAAAAGATATTTTCTGGCACTCTAAAAAATGAGTTAAAAATCGTATATTTAATGTAACTTAAAATCTTTATTATTAATCCACATAAAATGCGGATATTGTTTTACATATATTATATGTATATCATCTATTATATTTGCATATATTTTCTATTCAATTGTAAAATTAGGTGTATATTAAATCAACAGAATATATTTTATTGATTAACAAAAGTTTTAACAAGTTTCCTTATTAAAAAGGATTTAAAAAATATAAAAAGAGATCATATTTGAAGACAGGGGTGGCCTACTCTGCGATCTCCTCCACTTCTGCAACTTGTAAGGGTTGATTGTGACAAATTCTGATGTGCCTAATCGCGTGGAACTCTTTCCGGAAAGTTTTGTTGCATTCGCTGCATCTAAATGGCCTCACACCTGTGAAGGTTCCCGGTAGAAATATTTCGATGAATTACTTTACATTTAGCGACTATACATGACGATTTTATGCTAATATTTATTTCCCGTTAAGTACTCACCTGCATGAGTAGTCATGTGTTGTTGCAGATCCGTGAGAGACGGAAATACTTGTCCGCACCGTCTACAAGAAACAGGCTTCTCATCTAAAAAACACAAAAAACGTTGAATAACAATTTTTCTTTTCATTTCTCCTTACTTCTTTAATATTAATATTGTTATTAATTAACGGATAAAATACACGGATTTCAATTATTACTCACCCCTGACAGTCATTTGAGTATTGCATTGGCGACAGTCATCATTTTCAAGAAAGCAATCCCCACATTTGATGTGCCCACACATTGCTTGCACCGGTCTTTTCCTTTCATTAAACGACCTCTCACACTCCGTGCATCTTTTGATCGCTGACAAATAGCAAAATAATTTACATTATAATCAATTGGCACACATTATCATGATTATCAAAAAAAGAAAACAAAATCAAAAAGATCTTAACCCATACCAAATCGACCGACAATAGCTTGTAATTGACTAAAAACCAATTGCAAATCCACAGGTTTTTCGGGAGTTTTTGCAACAGCTGCCTCTTTAGACGGAGCATGGGAATCGATTTTTCCACTTCGGCTTCCACCCATTATAAACAAGGTATATTGAGAATTTGAAACAAGTTAAATCCACGCTTTTATCAGAATAACTTTCTGGATGTTCTGTACTCAGGAGCTTGATTTGGACTGATGTTCCTTGACAATATTTTTCTAATTAGAAAGGTTGTAGGGTTCTAAAACAGAAGGTGTCTAGCCCTTCTAAAATTTCTAGATTTATTTCTTTGAGCACACACATGCTCTTAGTCACGGGGATGGAACACCAAGGAAAGGCTTAGGAGGTTTTCACTTGAAATCTATTTTAAGAAATAAGCCTGGAATTTTCCTTTGAAGGTGTTTCTTGTCTGAAGAAATTGAATTCTGAAATAAATATGTCCTTCCTATGAAATACTGCTTGAGGTTTTAAATACTTAAGCTGAGAAGCTAGCTCAAATATTCAATCCGTGTGGAGCTTAAAGATCTATTAATAAAATTGTAGACTACGTGATGGTCAATGTTTTAGCGTCAAACGAAAATTCCCCGATACTTTAGCCTGGTTAAGGTTCTACATGTTTTTTAAACTTGCTTGGCTTCAATTATTACCCTTGGGCTTGGGAAATAATTTGAACTCCGGTAGTTGTATATATGGATCTGTTCCAACCCGCAAAACCCCGTCTTTTTACTAACTTTTGGGGTATCGGAAAGGTAATTGCTATATGTTCTCTTATGAATTACAAAAATAATCGGTGCAATAAAATTCAGCTTCATAAGAACCTCAAATCGCGGATAAGTATGTATGTGTTTGACATTGTTCCTGGTGAAGATTTGAACAAATTAGACAAAGAACGTTTTAGCATAAAGTTGTACTATCTAATTTCCAACGCACCGTCGTTGGTCAAGAAACGCAAGGAACTGAGTGCAAAAGGAACAAAAAGTCATAAGTATCTATGCAAATATCACTACGTTATTGTAAAATGAACCCCAGGAGATGAATTCTTTGAATAAATTATTGTTATTATTATTCGTCTGATAAAATTCCAAACGTAAAAATCACTTATGTAGATTTTATTAAGCTTTCTATGAGGAACCCAAAATCAACAAGCTCATTTTGAAAAACATTCACTCTTTTCAAATCCCGATCTTCCAATGAAGATCTGATACCTATATTAGAATGGGAAAATTTTTACTCTAAAGTTATGCCACCCAAAGCCTTCTCAAAAAAGCAATAAAATTCAGTTTCATAAGAACCTCAAATGGTGGATAAACATGGATTTGTTTCTCATTGCTGCTGATCTGTAAGATTTGAACAAATTAGGCAAAAAATCTTTTTAGCATAAAGTTCTTCTACCTCATATCCAACGCATCATAATGGAATCGTACACCCGTCAAAATGATTTTAAAAAAACAAATTTCGTTAAAATACCAATTTTAGAATAGGAATGTTGTACTACCAGCCTATTTCATCATCATCATCATAGCCAATCGAGGGCTATTTTACAAAAAATCTAGGCTAATACGCTCCCATTTCAGAAGAGAATCATTTAAAAGCGCGATCATCTTAGAAGATGGCCATTTTAAAACAAGACCATTTTACAACAGGACCATTTCACAACAGGACCATTTCATAACAGGGCCATCTCATAACAAGACCATTTTATAACGACACTATTTTAGAACAAGAACATTTTATAACGACACTATTTTACAACCAGACCATTTTGCAACAAACCCAGTTAATACCAGTTTAATACGTACCCATTTCAGAAGATATTTCAGAAGAAAGACAACAAAACGATCTTAGAAGATGGGCACTTTAAAATAGGACCATTTTACAACCAGGCCATTTTAAAACAAGACCATTTCACAACGACATAATTTGACAACCAGATCATTTCAGAGCACGAACATTTTACAACAAAACGATCTTAGATGATATACATATATTCTAAGATCGTTTTGTTTTAAAATTGTCTTGCTCTGAAATGATCTGGTTGTCAAATTATGTCGTTGTGAAATGGTCTTGTTTTAAAATGGCCTGGTTGTAAAATGTCCTGATAATTTTACAAAACAGTTTTACAACGAGATAATTTTACAACCAGAGCATTTAAGAGCAAGAAAGTTTTACAACCAGGACCTTTTTGCAACTAAAACAGTTTATTTCGTTCCCATTTCAGAAAATAATCATTTAAAAGTGCGACTATTTTACGACAAAACCATCTAGGAAGATGGGAACTTAAAAACAGGTCCATTTTACAATAAACCCAGATTAGTACGTTCCCATTTCCGATGTTGATCACTTTAAAACAGGGCCATGTTACAGCAAAACCAATATACCACAAAACCATGGTAGAAAATGTTCATTTTAGAAGATGGCCACTTTAAAACGAGTCATTTTACAAGAAAGCGATGTTTTAACGATCCATATTCAGATGATGGTCACTTTAAAACGAGATATATGGATTTACAAAAAATCTCATAACAAGAATATTTGACGAAGGAATAGCCTTTTCCTTGAATGCTAGACAGGCTTCGTTTCCGTGCATTGTGTACTAGCACTACGATATGTTTCATTAGAGCAAGTATTTTATCCTACAATGCCATCATTTATTTAAAAAATTACTGGCTCCGGATTCCTAATGATACCTTTTTTAAAATAAAAAAACGAGTTGTCATTTTATAAAATGAAACTTTATTATTCATCCGATTGTTTTACATATATATTGTAAACATTTGTATCCATTCAATTGTAAAAATACGTGTAAATTAATACACGGAATATTTTTTATTGCTTTATCAGTAGAACAAGCTTTTCAGCACAACGCACAACAATGTTTCCTTGTTAAAATAAAGGTTTACAAAAATTAAAAGAGTGTTCATAAAATTCTGAGGCCTCTATTCCTCCACTTCTTGATCTTCTGCAACGTGTTTGCAACAAACGTGTTTGGGTTGATTGTGAATCATTTTGATGTGCCTGAGCACGTGGACCTCTTTCCGGAAAGTTTTTTCGCATGCGCTGCATCCAAATGGTCTCACACCTGTGAAGGTTCCCAGTATAAATATTTTGATTGCTTTACATTACGCGTCTACACAGGTCGACTTTATGCCAATATTTATTGCCCGTTAAGTACTCACCTGCATGAGTAGTCATGTGTTGTTGCAGATCCTTGAGAGACGGAAATACTTGTCGGCACCGTCTACACGAAAAAGGCTTCTCAACTAAAAAAAAAATCCAAAAAAAATTTGAGCATCAATTTTCCTTTTTATTTCTCCCTATCTCTTTAGGCTTATTTTTGGTGGCAACCCGATTGTTATAAATTGACAGATGAAATACACGGATTTCAAATATTACTCACCCTTGACAGTCATTTCGGGTTTGCATTGGGGACAGTCATCTTTTACAATAAAGCAATCCCCACATTTGATGTGCCCGCACACTGTTAGCACTGGTCTTTTCGTAGTATTGAACGCCCTCTCACACTCCCTGCATGTGTTGACCTCTGCATAACACCAAAATAGTTCACATTATTATGAATTAGCAAACAATCAAAAATAAGAAAAATCAAAAAGGGTTTAACACCTACCAAATCGATCGACAACAGCTTTTATCCGTCTAAAAAACCGTTGCATATCCACAGGCCTTCCTGGAGTTTTTGCAACAGCTTCCACCTTAGCAGGAGTATGGGAATCGATTTTTCCACTTCGGCTTCCACCCATTATAAACTCAATTTTGTTTTAAAATTATACAGTATATGAAGAATTTGAAGCAAGTTCAATCCACGCTTTTAACAGAATATGTAAAACTTTGTAGATGTTCTCGACTCAGGAGCTTGAGTTGTACTGAAGTCCCTTCACAATATTTTTCCTCAATTAGCAAGTGAGTAGGATTCTAAAACAGGAGATGACTATCCCTTCTAAAATTTCTAGATTTATTTCTTTGAGCACGCACACATTTTTGGACACAGGGAAGGAACACAAAGGAAAAGGCTTGAGGTTTTCGTAAGAAAACTATTTTCAGAAACAATGAGCCGGACGTGGGGATAAGCTTTGAAGGATTTTCTAGTGTAAAGCGTATTCTAAAACAAATAAGTCTCTTCTATGAATTATGACTACAACTTTTTAGTATTCAACCTATTAGCCCACAGCTCAAATATTTAATCCGTATGAAGCTTGTCGACTTATTGATAAAATTCTAAGACAACGTCAAACTGGTTTTGACTTGTATAGTAAGACATTTAAACATAATATATTCAGTTTTGTTGATGTGTAGTAATAAATTGATCTGGTTTACAAGCATTAATTAATGGCTGTACACCTAATGGAGTTGTAAGTCATCCCAATATCAAATTAAAATATTATAGTTCATGATGGGATTCCCTAGTGAAATAAAACAAAGGTCCCTGGCAGGCCAGCCATTCATTTATCTCTTTTATTGCAATACGCCCAGACATTCCTAAAGTAAAGGTAATAGCGGAATGTACTATTAATTAGCTACTTTTTGTTGATATGCTATACCATCTTACAACCAGACTATTTCCCAACCAAAACAGTTTGCAGCAAACCCAGGTTAATACGTTCCAATTTCTGACCATACTCATTTTGAAGCCCGTCCATTTTGTAACAAACCCAGCTTAGAAGATGGCCGCCTTAAAACAGGACTATTTTATAACAAGACTATTTAACAACAGGAAAATTTTACAGTCTGACCATTTTATAACCAGAACATTTTGCAACAAACCCAGGTTAATACGTTTCCATTTCAGATGATAAACATTTCAAAGCCCACCAATTTTACAACAAACCCATCTTAACGGACGGGCGCTTTAAAACAGGACCATTTTATAACCAGAGAATTTTACAACCAGAACATTCTACAACAAAACCAGGTTAATACGTTCCCATTTCAGATGATAATCTTTTCCAAGGGCGTCCATTTTACTACAAACCATATTATGTACATGTACATGTATTTTATATTGCAACAGCGCAATTTACACGCCAGAACATTCTATAACGAGACCATTTAACAACCTGACAATTTAGCAACAAAACCAGGTTAATTCGTTCCCATTTCACATGATAATCGTTTTAAAGGGCGATAATTTTACAATAAACCTGTTTAAGAAGAAGACCGCTTTGAAACAGGACCATTTTATAACCACAGTATTTTGCAACAGCGCAATTTACACGCCAGAACATTCTATAACGAGACCATTTAACAACAGGACACGTTAACAACCTGACAATTTAGCAACAAAACCAGGTTAATACGTTCCCATTTCACATGATAATCGTTTTAAAGGGCGATCATTTTACAACAAACCTGTTTAAGAAGAAGACCGCTTTGAAACAGGACCATTTTACAACAGTAAAATTTACAAATCTGAACAATTTATAACAAGACCAATTAAAAACAGGCCAATTTTACAACCTATTCGTTTTAAAACCAGAACATCTTGCAACAAACCTAGGTTAATACGTTCCCATTTCAGATGATAAACATTTTAACGCCCGGCCATTTTACAACAAACCCACCTTAGAAGATGGCGGCTTTAAAACAGAACCATTTTATAACCAGACCGTTTTACAACATGACAATGTTACAACCAGAACATTCTATACGCGACCAAACCAATTGAAGGAATTTTTTTACACATATTATAATGTTAATTTATGTATAAATTTTCAGCTATTCATTTGTAAATATGGGTGTAAGTTAAATCAACTGAACTATTTTTATTGCTTTTAAGAAAGTTTTTCAGCTCAACGCACAACAATGCTTCCTTGTTAAAATAAAGGTTTACAAAAATTAAAAGAGTTGTCATTTTATAAAACGAAATGCAAAATATTTATTATTCATCAGACAGTTTTACATATACATTATATATATATTTGTATCCATTCAATTGTAAAAATACGTGTTAATTAAATCCACGGAATGTTTTTTATTGCTTTAGGCCAAGCTTTTCCGCACAATGCAAGACAATGTTTCCTTCTTAAAAGATGGGTTTCAAAAACACAACCGGTTTTCATAAAATCTGAGGCCTCTATTGCTCCACTTCTTGATCTTCTGCAACATGTTTGCAAGAAACGTGTTTGGGTTGATTGTGAATCATTTTGATGTGCCTAAGCACGTGGACCTCTTTCCGGAAAGTTTTTTCGCATGCGCTGCATTCAAATGGTCTCACACCTGTGAAGGTTCCCAGTATAAATATTTTAATGCATTACTTTACATTACGCGTCTATTTATGTCGATTTTATATTAATATTTAATCCCCTTAACTACTCACCTGCATGAGTAGTCATGTGCTGTTGCAGATCCTTGAGAGATGGACACAATTGTCCGCACCGTCTACAATAATAAGGCTTCTCAACTAAAAATTCAAAAAAAAGGTTGAACAACAACTTTCCCCTATTTCTCTCTAATTCTTTAACTTTATTATTATTGTTATTAGCCCTATTGTTATTATTTAACAGATAAAATATACGGAAGTATAAAGTATTACTCACCCTTGACAGTCATTTGAGGATTGCATTGGGGACAATCATCATTTACAATAAAGCAATCCCCACATTTGATGTGCCCGCACACTGCTTGCACTGGTCTTTTTGTAGTATTGAACGCCCTCTCACACTCCCTGCAAGTTTTGACCTCTGCAAAACACCAAAATAGTTCACATTATTATCAATTAAAAAATGATCAAAAATATGAAAAGTTAATTCAGAAAGAGCGTGACCCGTACCAAATCGATCGACAACAGCCTTTATCCGTCTAAAAAACCGTTGGAAATCCGTAGGCTTTTCAGGAATATTGGCATCAGCTGTCACCTTAGTAGGACCATGGGAATCGATTTTTCCACTTCGGCTTCCACCCATCTTAAACTCAAATTAGTTTTAAAAATTGTATAGTATATTGAGAATTTGAAGCAAGTCGCGATCTACGCTTTTAACAGAATAACTTTGTGGATGTTCTGTACTCAGGAGCTTGAGTTGTACTGACGTTACTTCACAAATTGTTTCCCCCCAATTAGAAAGTAATTGGGTTCCAAAGCAGTAAGGGTCTAACCCTGGAAATTTTTTTGTATTTAAGTCTTTGAGCACACACATGTTCTTAGGCATTGGGAAGGAACACAAAGGAACGGCTTATGAGATTATCGTGTGAAAACTATTTTAAGAAACAATGAGTAGGACGTGGGGTTTAGCTTGTGAGGATTTTCTTGTCTAAAGTGTATTTTAAAATAAATAAGCCTTTTCCCTGAAATATAACTTGAACTTTTTAGTATTCAAGCAATGAAGGCATACCATGAAGTATTTAATCCGTAACGCGATGCGGTTGGCTACCCAAATGTTTCCTATTTGGAAGCTTTTAGCCACCCTAAAATGAAGGGCCTAAGGGAACCCGCACAAAAGATTCGACGTAGTGCTTCATTCTAAGGGAGTACACCAAATTTTAGGTACCTACTGAATGCCAACACATAACAAAATTCCTTGTGATTTGGTTACCCGGGTTTTATTAATGCTGCCACTAACCAATTTTCGGCCTGCCGTGGATTGACATCATGTAGTACATGAAGTCAATTCATTCGATAGGTACCCCATGCACGAATTGCTTAAGTGGAAACTGAATTAACCACAACCAGTTGTCATGCAAAAGAAATAACCACCACCATATCCGGAAAATGTCCATTAAGAAAACCTGTGATTATAAATTCAAAATGAAATAACCGCCACTATATTTAACATGTTTTCAGCAAGTAACAAGAAGACAAAAAACAAGAACTTCTTGTTTTGTTAAACATTGTTTAAAAAAACCTTTTATTAAATTGTTTTTAAACAATCACCGGTTCCATGTTTTGTGAATAATATCCACCTTGTCATTTAAACTGCCATTTTATGAGAACATTTAAAAATCTCCATTCCATGAGATTTATGGCGGGCACAAAAAAATCTCCATTGTTTTCTGATATTTTTTAGTTTTTTACATTTTCAATTCGGTGGCTCACTTTTTGCAGCGGCCCTGTTGTGCGGGATCAGTCTCGGCTTTTACGCCATGTTAAAGAAATCAATATTGGGCCCTGCTATGACCAGTAGTGTGGACATGGGGTCAAAAAAAATTGACCAAAGACGTAGTTATATAGTAGCTGCTGAAAAATCATGTTCAACTCCGTTTTGACAATGTAGATATTCCGATTACTGGCTTTGAACATAGCTTGCAGGTGGTGAAGGGAATGAAGCTGGTTTTGTTTTATTGGGAAAGCTTACCATTGCATTGCACGCGCGTGGTTATTATGCTTTCAAACGCGGCAGTAAAAGAAAATTTAATTTCTCATGCGTCATTAATTTTCAGTTTTAATTGTAAAAAGTACCTTAAAATCGTGGGGCTCGATGTAATGAATGGATTTATTCTTCGTCAGATGCGTGCAATATGATAATTAATTGATACTATTTAATAATTGGACCTCCAGGGGCCAAACCGTTGACCCCTGCAGGTCATCAAAGTTAACCCGGGGTCACGGGTCAAATTTGGAATTTTTGGACACAGATGGCGGAATCTGCATCTAAAGATACTACTACTGATATTACAGGGGAAAGGTTTAAATGGACCAAAAATTGATTTGACCAACTATTTGATCCATGGAGGTCGTCAAAGTTAACCCTTTTTACCAATAAGTAGAAAAGTCTTTTAATATTAGGTTAACACGTCAAATCTGGGTAACTTTGACTACCTGCAGGAGTCAAATAGTTGGTCGAATCAATTTTTGGTGGAGTTAGTCATAAACCTCTTGAAGTATCAATTGGCTAGAAGAGTATCTTCGCCTATTTGAAATTTGTACAAATACATATCATGCGGAGGATCTAATTATGGTAAGTAAGTAAATTCTTAGTGAGTTTTTCTGCAATATTGGATGTTCCTTTTATTATAATGACAATCATGTGCCTGGCAATTAACAGTGCAGTGTAGGCAAAATCCAAAAAAAATCCGATTTCTCGTTCCGAATTATACATTCACATTAAAATGTAACTTATGAAGTAGTTTTTTGTGGATAGCTCATATCTTGCATGCTTGGTTCAAGTTAAACTTGAACAAGTTAACTTAAAAAACAATTCAAACAACAAAATATGCTTATATTTATACTTTGACTTAATGCTAAATGTGCTTGTAAATAATAATTACATTTTACTAATTTTGGCAAAATAAGCTATACTCATAGGTCTACAAAACAAGAATGGCATTTACAGAAATTTCCGTAATCGCACCCAAGGTTATGAGTAAAGTTGTTGGGCAAAAGTAACCCACGGCCCCAATCTGAATCTTCAGGGGGGACATTCCCCTTAGTTCCCTCATAATGGCCGGACTCAATTTTAGTCCTCGAGTCCAAGATTGTAGGAATTGTTGAGAAATTGTATTCACTTTTCCCATTGTATTAAATAGGAAACATGTAACTAGTATCCATTCGAAAAAGAAAAAGGGGAAAGCGGGCACCAAGAAACTTGGAAATCGCTGATGCAATTTCACGGTAATGTAAAGACAATACGCTGGAGCAAGTGTGCAGAAATATTTTAGTACCGGCATTACTATTTTTGACAAACAGAAATTGAAATTTTGGATAATTATTTCAAGATTTCTATATGTCCTCAATGTTTCTGTGATATTTGCATACGGATCTTCCCTTTTAAAGCTGGCCTTTCTGGAAAATAAAAGCAAAAACAGCTTTGAAAAACAATTTACATGCATATAAATTTGTTAAAATTTGTAAAAACATTGTTATTTGCTTACAACAATCAGTACATTTTGATAAAAAAGTAAATTAAAAAAAATTTCAAATAACTTTTTTATTATTAAAATTTAAAATTACTTACATGTTCGAATTGTGAAGATAAATTGTGACATAGTTTAATATTAAAAATTTAAATAACTTCAACATCTCTTATTTTAATTTTGTTCAATAATTTAAATATTACCTTGTCAAATTTTCCAACCAGTATTCCGTAGAGTTAATGGAGATTAAAATAAATATCAAAACACCAATGATGGCGCAAGTTGCCGCGATATAGAACCGAAGTTCACATATGAACCAAATTGGGCCTAGCCATAAAAGATATTGCTCCGGAATCCGACTGTACACATAACGTGCATGCTCATCATCGAAAAAGAAGAGTAAAAAAGCAAAGAAAATGATGCACGGTACATTATAAGTGAAAAATAAAATGATAAAATCGCATCCATCCGTTTTTAATTTTTTCAAGTTTGATCCATATTTTACTATAACCAATAAATTTTAAACGTCATCAAAAATTTCTGCAAAACAATTTCTTTTGTGCAGAAAGATTTTACGAAAAAACATTTTACCCACCTTGTAAATTGTTGTCACACTCGAAAATAGAATTACAAACATTTTTCAATTCATTGTACTTGAGGCCAAAGCCAATTTGAATAAACAGCTTAGCAATAAAACAACTTCCAACGAATAAATCTATTGTTAAATTTGCAACGCTTCTATCCCCGTTTTGAATACCTTTTAAAAATGCTAGGTAGATTTGAGGTATTTGAATAAAGTATTGCACAATCATGCTCAGCCAATAGATTCGTTGAAGAATGGAAACTTTTCTAAAAGTTCGAGTCGCGGGGTTCCAAGCAAAGGGTAAAGTCCCAGAATAGTAGGAAATGAGGAAAAAATGATTTAAACCTTTGAAGGTTCTTCCAGTCAACATTTTCGCTTCTTTTCCCAACCTTTTCTAATAACTAAGAAAAAAGTGAGTGAAATTTTTACGGAACTGTCATTATACTGATTATGTTCTTAATGAATTACTAGATATAACTGACTCTTTGTCAGTCAAGGAGAGGATATGTTACTATAGTATGCTGTTTATTTTTAAAAGCTTGAAACATTTGTATAACATTCAATATCTACTGACTCTTTTTATACTTAA
>JAQFXU010004011.1:0-14571 GCA_034693705.1 Spatulosminthurus flaviceps
AATTTTGGTAAAAATTTGATAATTTTGGTAAAAATTTGATAATTTTGGTAAAAATTTGATAATTTTGGTAAAAATTTTTGATAATTTTAATAAACATTTGAATAATTTTGGGGAAAATTTTGATAAGTTTGGTAAATAATTTGATAATTTTGGTAAAATACTTGATAATTGTTGTTCAACTTGTAGTACAAATTTTGGCAAATGTTTGAAAATATCTGGTCAAAATTCACTCGTCAAATTTGTTATAAAAAAACTCATTAAAACTTGAGGCAATAAAAGTCAAAATTTTCCAACATAACATTTTCATTCACACTCGTTCAAATTTACCTACAATGCTCTAAAAAATGTATATAAATCCCACAAAAAATCCCCACTTCAACAAAATCCACAAAATGGATTACAATGCCCAATTACTAATTCAAGTCCAAGAAAAATGTTCCAGCTCAAGAAGCATACAATAAACTCCCATACAAATAAGTAACAATAAATTCTTATTTTTAAACATTACCAACAAACATTACGTGTATTTTTTTCAAACATTTTCCAGCTCACTCACTCACCTAACCTTGGCATTGACATTATCTTTCACACTAAAGCTGGTTTTTGCTTCATTTTTTACCCCAACCCTCCCAACATTGCTTGAATTTCAATGCTTCACTCCATAGTAGTGCTGTACACAAATGCTCTACCTTCCCGTTTTTTTCTTCTCCCAGACGTTTCATCTCCCTGCAAATCTATTACATGCTTCCATCCCTAACAATACGTAGCTCCAAGCATTTAGTCCGTCAGTCACTTTTTACCTTACAGAGCGTACAGAGAGTGAGATTTATTACAACATTTGTTTTCCCCGCAAATACATACACAACAATAGTCATTGTTAAAGAAATGGGAAAAAAATCCCTGTTTTAGCACATGATTTTTCTATGATGAGATTTGCAATGTAAATTATTATTATTAATGCTATTATTGCGTAATAAAAAGTCAAATGTCAAAATGGTGCGGGTTGTAATTTGTAAAGAGCTTAGAAATAAATCCCAGGTCTTTCTTATATGTACAAAAGAAGCTTTAAATTCACGTTGTAGGCAATGCAATGGACAAAGTAAAAAATTCCCTGGAGAAATATCAATGTCATTTTGGACGTGGAATTTCATCTGCAAGAGAAGAAATAATTAAAACATGCGAATTTTTTTCTTCTGCAAAAATCTCATGGAGATTTACTAATTAATCATGATGATTTTTCTACGTACATTTTTTGTGGGATGCTGTGTATTTTTTCTCACCTATAGAAACCCGCACACCTGTGGTTCCATATAAATTGAATGGAACATCTTGAGCCTTCCCAGACGTCTTCTGTTGAGCATTGAGTGCTCAACTTAACTTGTCTCCTTCTTTTGTCATCTTTGTTATTATTATTGGACGTAGACAGGTTTTTAATTTGTTTCCGAGAGGAAATTATTTTAGGTTCTTTTGGGGCAAAGCTACATTTTTACTCTGAAGGAATTAAAATGATTAAGGCCAGTCTAATAATTTTGACGGTTGTGGGGGCGGCTTTGGGGGAGGAGGTCGTTAGCACGACTTTTGGAAAGGTTCAAGGTGGGACGGATGTTTCCAGGGAGGGAAAGACATTTTATCAGTTTTTGGGCATTCCTTATGCTAAAGCCGAGCGTTTTCAGGTGAGAAAAAAGATAAGGGTTTTTTTTATATTATTATTGCTTTGTGAAAGAGAGGGAAATTTTAATTTGTTGGATTTTGTATTGTATTTATAGGCACCTACGAATCCTGATGCTTGGACGGATGTGAAGGATGCGACTAAATTTGGTCAAATTTGCCCTCAATCTGAAGTTCATTTGGAGGAGTCCACTGTGCCAAAGAAGACCTTTGGGGTGGAGGATTGCTTGAATTTGAACGTTTTTACGCCCAAGGTACGTAATATTTTTTTAAGAATTTTATTTATTTTTTTCTTTGATCCGACGTTTTGGTCAAAAATAATTTTATTAAATTTTGGAAAATTTTGGCGAATTCTCCAAAATTTGATCTACTTCAGTCACTTATGAATGTGAAAATTTTGAATGAGATTGGCATTTGGCAAATTTCCGAGTTTAAAATTGCTAAAATTTGTCAAATTGCAGTCAAATATAAACTTGAGAAATTAGGGGCAATTTTAATTTTGACAAATTTACATCAATATTTGTGATCAATTTTTTATTCAAAAGTTTGGCAATTTTTGGTCAAAAAGTTGGGGAATTTTTGCTCAAAATGCTTAGGAAATTTTGATCAGAATGTTTGGGAAATTTTGATCAGAATGTTTGGGAAATTTTGATCAGAACTTTTGGGAAATTTCGATCAGAATGTTTGGGAAAATTTGGTCAAATTGTTTGGTAAATGTTGATTGAAACCTTTAAAAATGTGGTTAGTTTTGAGTGTGGGAAATCTGAGCAAACAACTTTAAATTTGATTAATTTTTATAAAATTTTGGCTACATTTACGTAGGTTCCAAAGGCAGGCGAAGACAAGGTCCTCTTACCCGTGATTGTTTGGTTCCACGGTGGCGGTGGAGAAGTCGACGGTGCCGTGAACTACGCTCCAAATTATCTGATCGACAACAACATCGTCCTCGTCACTTTCAACTCCCGTACTGGACCCTTTGGTTACCTCAACGTAGGAGACGAAAAAGCTTCCGGCAATCAGCGTCTCAAGGATCAAGTCAAAGTATTAGAATTCGTCCGAGATAACATCGAGGCCTTTGGTGGAGACAAGGACCGTGTTACACTTGCTGGTCAACACTCCGGAGCCGCTGAGGTTCACTATCACATCATCTCCCCCAAGAGCAAGGGTCTTTTCCACAGCGCCATTTCCCAAGGAGGTTCCGCCATTTCCCCCTGGTACTTCACCCGGGACCCACTCCACCACGCTAAACTCTATGGTCAACAAGTTGGCTGCCCTACGGAGAGCAAGAATGATTTATTGACTTGCTTGAAGGGGAAATCAACCGAGGATTTGATTACCAAATATCATCGTTGGTTTGTAAGTTCTTGTTAAAATTTCAAATGAAATAATTTTTCCAATATTCGTACATTCGCCGGATTCTTTGTCACACTGGCGAACATTGGCTTCCCGAAAACTGGTTGTGTCAAATTTAGTTGTGACTGAAATTGTCCAAGTAACGAAAATTGGCTGAATTGAGGTTGTTATGGCGCAAATTTTGGCCAATCGCAAATTGCAAATTAAGCTTGTGGCCGAAATTTCGGCCATAAGTGTGTATTCTTCGCAGCATTGAAAATTCGAAAAAATTTCGGCCATAATTCAGAATTTTTCGTAAGAATTTCGTGTTGGCCTAAATTTTGATCCATTGCTGCTCAATCACAATTCCATAGTTTCCCTTAACATTGTGGATTGGCCAAAATTTCAGTCACCATACCGGAGTTCCCATTAGCATTGCGAATTGACCGGCCACAATTTCCAAGTTTTTGCTAGAATGGAAAATTGGCTGAAATTTCGGCCAAAACTACCGAGTTTTGATAGTATTTTGGTTTGGCCGAAATTTCGACCATCCTTCTCGAGTTTCCTTTAGCAGAAATTTCGAAGAAATATGGGAAATTCCGGTGAATTCGGCTATAGTCACGAATTCCACTTAAAATGCTTTTCTCTTTACAGGAAATTGCTGACAGTGAATTCGTCAAATTCACTCCATCCATCGAGCACATCGACGCTGAGAAGGCATTTTTAACTGAAAATCCCTACGTCTCCTTGTCCCAAGGCCGAATCAATAAAGTTCCATGGATCACCGGAGTTCAACTTTTCGAAGGGATGCTCCCAGTCACAACGAAAATTATGCGCGATGCGGACTTACTCCAACGTGTCAACGATAATTTCCACGCTGTTGCTTCTCATATGCTTGACTATGACAAAAACCCTGAGGCTAAGGATGTTACGAAAAAAATCGCGGAATTTTATTTCCCTGGGAAGTTGAAGGCTGATCAAGAAAATAAGGGTGGCGTGGGTGACCTCACCGCTGACCGTCTCTTTTTCCGTCCTGCGCTTCTCGGCGCCATTTTACATTCAAGGGTCGCCCCGGTGTACACCTACGTCATTAGCCACGCCGCCAAGGTCAGTTCTCAAGATATTTTGAAATTCAAGCCCAAATTCCCTGGCGCACATGGAGATGATGTTTCAATGGAATTCCCATGGAAGGTCTATGGTTACCCAGGCGTGGATAAGGGCACCGATGACTATGAATTTTCCAAAAATCTTCTCGCTCTTTTTACCTCCTTCGCTGAAAATGGGTAATTTGACTAAAATTATCTCCAATTAATTTTCCCATAAAATTCCCCAAAAAATTGGCCCATAATTTTCCAAAAAAAATGGGAAATGATTTTATTCCAAAATTGTGGAAAATTATTTTCCCCAATAATTTGCACAACCTTTTCCAAAATAATTAGGGGAAATATGCTATTCCAAAATAGTGGAAAATTATTTTCCCCAATAATTTCCAAATCTTTTTCCAAAAAATTTTGAAAAATATTTTATTCCAAAATCGTGGAAAATTGTTTGCCCCGATAATTTGCAATAGTAACTATTCCTCAGAAAATTTGCACCCGAATAAATTAATATAAAAATATTATTTTTTTTATAGGAAACCAACAAAGACTTGGGGCCCACAGAAAAACTGGGAAAAATTTGATCCCGCCAAATCCCCTGTGTCACTTTATCAACTCGACAAGGAAACCACAGATTTTGTTTTCCCAGAGCAAATGTCCAAGCGTCATGAATTCTGGGCTTCACTCTTCAAAAAGGAACTCAAGTCTGAATTTGAAAATCCACCAAAGGAGACTTTCTGAAAATTTCTTGGAAAATTTTAACGGAGAATTTAAAAGATTTTTCTGGATCTTCGATTAGCTTCCTACAAACTTGTTCTTTTCACATTCATTAAGAAAATGGGTTACACTTGCTTTTACTTTAAGCATTCTTTCAACCCTTGTCTTAATGTAGGATAGCCTTCAATAAAAACTGTTTCTGTTGCATCACAAATCATTTCTAGTTTTACATCAACGACGATTTAAACTAAATTCGGCTTCAATTCACCTTATCAATTCAGCTCAAAATCCGCTCAAATTTTCAGCTGCCATTAATGCGCATGTTGCGAAATTTCCCAACTTTTTAGTCAAACATGCAAATTAGGGCGAAATATTCAAAATTTTGGCCAAATATTTCATTTTCGGGGGTATTGAAGAACGTAGGGCTAAATTTTCTGAATTTTTTGGTCTAATTTTGGAAAATTTGGTACAAGTTTCTGGACTTCCGTAAAAATTTTCAGTTTTTATTAAAATTTTCTAAGTTTTAGTAATCTTTTGACACATTTTCCCAGTTTTGGTAAAATTTTGACACATTTTCCCTGTTTGGATAAAACTTGGCATAATTTCTCCAGTTTCGGTAAAAAAATTATATTTTCCTTCATCTTTCAAAAATGTAGTTCAATTTTAGTAATATTTTCACAAATTTTAAGGTTTACATGAAATCCCGTGAAATTTACAAAGTTAAATTCACAAATTTCAAAATGAATGGAAATTTCTCGTACAAATACGAGTCCACCCGCAAATACCCTCTATTCAGTTCAACAAAAATACCTTGGAAATCCTAAAGGCGGCGACGATTCAATTTTGAGAATCCCCCAATTATTTGTCTTCCAAAGAGTCTAGAAAAATAAATCTATATGACGATAGCACTACGGGATATGATGTAAAGCTACTTTGTAGATTGTTCATGCACCAAAGAGTTACAAGTTTTTCCTGTGCATTGCCAAAAACTACTCCTAACATTATTGACATAGGCACAATGGATTCGAAAAAGGATGGCGTGGCTTGAAAAAGTATGAGAGGAGTCAATAAAAGGGGAAAAACTTCTCTCATGCAATTTTATCGTTTTTATCAACCTCCCACTCAATCAACAAAAACTCTCCGACTGCTTATGCTCAACTTGGACTTTAATTCCATTAGAAAAGTCAACTACCCACTTTTATCCCGAACGTCACTTTTAGTTCAATTTGAGCCTCAGAATAAGCCCACATTGTCAACAGTTACCATTAACTTGATTACCATGAGCGGAGTCATGTGAAAAAGGTACAGTCGGGAAAAGTTGGATAAAATCTTTTTATTTCCCAATGCAAATAATAGTAACGTATTTTATTCAAGTATTTTCAAAACTTTACAATTATTCAAAGAGAGTTTTCTCGGAATTTTGTAGAATATATGGTTTTGAATGATGAGAAAAAGAAGTGGAAAATAGGAAAGAAAAATAAATCTAAGATTCAATGCTTTGCATGGTGATGACGGGGACGTAGCCAGTTTCCACATCGGTGGTGCCCACAACTAAAAGTGGAAGGTCCAGGAGTTCTCCGTTTTCCACATAGTTCTTCACTTTGACGGCGGTGGAGCCGATGAACTTGTCTTCACTGTTAAAGTTCTTGTCGTATATGAGGAAGTGGAGGCGCTAATTTTCAAAAGACAACTTTTCTGTAGATTAATTACTTTGATTTGAAATTTAGTAATATTGAATGCATTTTTAAATTTTGGCAATTTGTGTGAGATTTGTGCAAAATTTCAATTATTTCGTTGGAATTTGAATGCAGCCGATTAAATTTCAAATGATGGGAAATATTTTGGGGCCGAGTATTGCCTTAAAATTTTCTCATTTTAATTTGAATTTTCCCGGCCCCACCAAATTTTGGACATTTGGGGTGAATTTGGCCGAGTTTGGAGTCTTAGCCATTCGAAATGGAATTTGGCCTGTTCAACCAAATTTTGGCTGCTAGACCCTGAATTTGGCCAGTGCCACCCAATTTTGGACATTTGACTGCGATTTTGGCCAATGCAACCAACTTTTGGAAATACGACAGTGAATTTTTCCGATGCGACCAAGTTATGACCAATTTAAAGAGGTTTGGGACAATACCCTGAGGATTTGGCTAATGCAACCAGATGTTGGCAATTTGATAGAGGAAGGGACCTAGGGAACCAAATTTTGGCCATTTGACTGAAAATTTCGACGATGCAGCAAAGTTTTGGCCACTTCAATCCGATCTAAGCCGATAGGCCCGAGTTTACCAATTTATCGAAAATGCAACCAAATTATGGTCGTTCGGATGAAAATTTCGCCGATACAATCAAATTTTGCCAATTTCGCCGAGAATTTCCTTATACACAATCATATGTTGGGTACGTATCTCGCCGAGAATATCGCCGAAAAGACCAATTTTAGCCATTTGGGTGAAATGTTTTTACCGATGCATCTGTAATGATAGTAAAACTAGTAACGAATCAAATTTAACCACCACTTACCTGATTCCTGAATTTCCAGGTGGGAATGGTGAAGGAATGACTCCAAACGGGATTATCATTGTTAAGAACATAGGTAGTTTTCCCTACTTTAATAGGTTCCTTAGTCTTGTCATCGGCAAGGAAGACCACCACGTAAGGATCAACCTCCTTGGATTTTACAAGTCTCGGCAGTGCTCTATTTAAAATTAAACCAAAATAATTAATTGACACATTTCACATTATTAATTTTTTTTAATTTAAAAAACAGGGTTACCTTGCTGAAAGCCTAAAAGTTATGAAACCTCCCTTGCTGGTACTCGTCCACAGACTATTTTTACTGCTATAGGATTTTCTCGGGGAAGGGATGATACGGCGGGCAAGGGCTACGAACTCAGAGGCAATTTCAGAATAGGTTATCTTCCTTCGCCCCGGATTCTCAGTAGTGTGTTGCTCATCAAGAATCACGGTTGGGACAGCAAGGGGCGCCGCTGTGAATGACTCCTGAGGTTTGGTAGTTCGGAAGGATCCATCCTTTGAAGCTCTCTTGAAATCAAGTTCAGGCTCAAATTCTGAAGATTCTTCAGGGTACGCCGCCGTCAGGCCGACCAAAAATATTGCGAGGAGAATGTAAATGATTGATGCCATATTTCCGTGGATTTTTCTTGGATTCAAAAATCCTACTGACTCGTCCGAATCCTTCAATTTGTGCTTATAAAGATTTTTTTTTACTCATGTGAAATTATGCCACGCGCTGGAATTATTCCACTAATTATTTTTAATCTACGATATCTACAATAATACTAACCACACAACATGCAATCAGTATTAGTCGTTAAAAACAAAGGGAATTAATTAAATGTGCTCAAACTTGAGTGGCTTTAAATCTTCCCCTTTTGTTAAAATATTCTTACATGGTATTGGAATGAAATATTATTGTTACAAGATTTTATTGCAAATTACCAATATTTTTTCATTGTAATTTTTATAGCTTAAACTTTTGTAACTGTAGCGTTTTTTAATAATATTGTTATCATAGGGTGGATGGACATTATTACTGTTTTTCCTCGAAACAAATTACCCCTTGATTTTACAACTCCTTGGTTATATTTTATATTTTGTGTACGTGGCAATGTTTCAAAAGGATTCAAGCCCAAGGAGTTTTATGGCCTCTGAGAAAATCATATCCTTTCGTTCAACTAATAAAATTAATTTTATTCGTATTCCATCATTAATAAAAAAAATTAGTTTTGTTTTATTCCACATTGTCACACTCATATATACGACGGAAATATCACATCCACACTGTACTTTGTAATGTCGTGGATCTTCCAGAATGTTCCGACTAAAAAATATTATGTAGCCTCTCTACATTCTCTCCGAACATAATAATTCCCGTCCTAAGCGTCAAAATACAAAACAAATCCGCAATGGCTATTTTAAAAGGGGCGGATATAGATACCCCTTGAAAACTCACATATTTCTTTGGCCATATACTTGAATACCAAAAAATAATTTCTTGTAAAATAAAAAAAAATCATGCCTAATTATAATTATATGGTCACTAATATATATAAGTCTTGTATATGCTTACTTGTCTGATATTTATCATGTAGGGGGCTAAGCCTCATTGTGCGCTTGTATTTAAGAACTACAATAACTGTAAATTGTAACATAATAACCAATCAAACCCAATTATATAGCCATGATTTTAAAAATTTCTAAATATTTTACTATGGAAATATTTTATTAATTCTTAATGAAAATTCAACCACTTTCTTCATCTTGATTTCTCAAGACATTCTCAATGATGCTATTAAAATATTAAGACTGGATTCGATCCTAGTACGGACGCAGAGACACCCGGACCCGCACCACCTCAGCCATTTTACAGCTTCGCCCCTTAAATTCCCCTTAATAAATCTGCGTATATCCTTGACACTCAAACTTATGTTAATCCAATGCACAATCTCTGCATGCACTTTGTCCTGCCCTATGTGTCATGTGTTATTTTTATTTCTCTATGATTTCCTTCTTCACCTCCTCACACCATCCCGTATTAATTTGCATTTGTTTTCCCATCAAATTAACAAGCTTAATCCCTAAATCCTGCCGCAAAATAAATATTAACAAGGATAATCCCTCTAAAGTTAAAATAGAAAAAGCAACTGTGCCTTTTCTTTTTTCTTGGTTTTAGTTTTCACTTTTCACTATAGATTTTAATTTCATACAAGCTCACAATTAGAGTGAGGTCATTGTCTCTGCAGATGATCTCCTTCAATTTGTTCCCTAATTGCAAATTATTATTATTATTCTTAAAATTAACTTGAAGTCAGCCTTTGCTTTAAAATAATAATTTTATTAATTATGGTGATTACGACTTATTCAGAATAATTTGATTTGCCAGGTTGAGTGTGTTATTTTAGCATGAATTAAAATAAATATTTTTTAATAAGCGACCCTTCTTGTAAAAGTGAGGAATAGAATAATTTTAGTGTAATTTATAAAGTCAGATCAAATCTCAGATCGATCATTTCACCTGAACTGGAGGTAGGTCAAAGGTGAACGGTCTATGAGAGAAGAGGATGATAAAGATAAAAGTTGATGGAAGAGTTGATTTTAATTTTAATAATAATAATGTTTTTTTATGTCATTCCAGGAATAATAATGTTCTCAATTGTGGAGAATAGAAGTTTCCAAGGAAACACCTTTACATCTGGGAGAAGAACCTCAGGGGAAGAAGAAGATGCGGGAATGATGATGATGCTGATGGATACTTGTGAAATGATTGAGGACAATGATAAAGTAGAAAAGTTGGACAGACCTTTCTTAGAGCGTCTCAAACGTGAGACGGAGCTCGAGAATATGAATGAGAAGACTCCGGATGCGTTGGTGGAAGCAGCCAAGAGAAAACTTGAAACGGATCGTGAGAGGAAGGAGAAATTGAAAGAAACGGTCCGGGAGATCTCGAGAGTGCCGAAAAACTTGAGAGATCCCATGGATTTGGAAGAGAGGAACTTGGATGTGATCTCTACCTTCAGTCGCGTCACTTGTGAGTGAACAATTAATTTTGATTTGAAATATAATTATTTATTTCTCTATAACAGAATTTAGTTTATATTCTTTCAATTTCGGTGAATTATTGGCCGATGCAGGAGGATTTAACTGTTTTGTTTCGGCCGATGAGGTTGAAACCGTTGTTGAGATTGTCTAATTTCGTGGATGGGCCTCAAATTGCCTGATTAACATTTTTTACCTTTGACCTTTGGAACTCAGGGTTTAGCGGAAGCCGATGCAGCGCTAATTTTGATCGTTAAAGTGGAAATGTTGTTGGATGTAATTAAAAACTAGTAACAAAGCCCGCTACGCGGTGGCGAACGCAAGCTTGACTATCGCTTTTATAAGTTCTAGTTAAAGAAATCCGTCTTGAATAATTAAAGTTACACAATATTGCTAGTATTAATCATGGTTGAGCGCGCTTGGGAACTTCCCACCAAGGCCCTGCCCATGCCCAATGTTCGATCCGTAAATCGGGGCTTTTCTAAGCAATTTTGCGTCATTCGACCCCCCTCTTATATTTGACACTGATGTTTCCAAGAAGGGTACAGGCAATTTGAACATTGAGTGAACCGTTCGTCCTCCTTTAAGAAGGTTCGCCGAAATTCCCGTACTTGAGCATGGGAGAACCACGTCACCCCTACCTCTTAAAGTATTTAGAAGCACATTATACGTAAAGGTTTTTCCAGAGCCACCAACGCCATCCCAATAAAAAAGGCGATTAGTAACTTGGTCATCATCAATAGCTTCAATTATCAAATCGAAGGCATATTTTTGCATGTGATTTAACTTTGCATAATTTTCTTCACCGCTACGCCGCTCACTTTCAACATCAAATTCAATATCATTTAAGAATACCGACACCGGTTTTGGTAAGCCGAACTTCTCCATACTGTGTCCATGTAACAAAATAATTTTTTCAATTTCGGCTAGTGCAATATTTTCTGCGCGAGAGGCTTCATGTAAAAGTAGCAAATCCTCAGTTAAGCCGCTTTTGAAGGTTTCCCATAACTCCATTGCATTTTGCGGAAATCCAAACACGCAAATGTAACCAAAGAGCTGTCTCAAACACTGCGGCATTTGGAAAAGAATTGCATCACTCATCGCTTTTTCCCATTCTGTATCATCAGCAAGTAAGCCTAGTTTTTGCGCTGCTTCTTTGTATGAAGCGCATACGGTTCCACTTACGGTTCGCAAGTTTTCAAAACTTGTTGCTCCTTTAACATTCAATAAAAGTAACCTTAAGTAATACCTTTCTGGATCGGATGGGCTCACAGAATACATTCTTGCAATGACACCATCATGGTTTTGGCGTCTCTTTTCCCACTTTTTAATAAAAACGAAATGGTTAGGTATGTCAGGGTAAAGATAATTTCTTGCCTCGGCACAACGTTCATTCAATTTGAAATAATCAGTTAAGGTAGTTTCAGTTGTTTTTTCTAAAACTCTTTCTTCCTCCCCATCCTGAAAATATACATTGTGAAAATTTTCTAAGTGTACTCCTAATCGAATTATTGCGTGTGATTTGTCATGCATCTTAAAACCAAATATTCTCCACATTGCCTCAGGTGCACAAACATATCGTGAATCCAAAAAAGATTTTATTTCGTCATAATTAATAACTCCTTCAACTGTGTCAATGATTTCAATATTCGCGCAGTCGTAGCCTTTGTAAACATACTTGAATAAGTATTTTATGCTACTTACGCTAGCGCATATTTCCAGATTAATGTGGCAATTGAATTTTAAAAGCAAGAAAGCATTGTATGGTACTACCCAACGATTATCAACATTTTTCCCCCTTACTGGCACAGCAGTGGATTGGCGCCGCCTGTAAACTGGATAACCGTTCTTATTACCAATGGTTTCATCATTAAAATCTTTGGGAAATTTTTTTGTACACTTCCCATTCATTTCACATGGAGATTGTTTACCTGGTATACCACACGGGCCATGAATCATATGTTTCATAACAATTTCATGCAATCTCGGGTTAGTATTTTTGTCAGGTATTTCTGCTGATACATATTTATCAATCATTTCTTTGGTCTTTGGCTTGTAATCTTCGTGCAAGATAATGAGCATGTGCATGTGCGGCAACGAACGCTTCTGGTATTCAATTGTATAGACATATGCTTGCACCATGCCCAAAATATGGTCTTTTTTTATTGACTTTAGTAGCTCGTTTACTTTCATACTGAAAACTCGAGCAACTAAGTCTGGGCGGTCCGAAACAGTTTGACCAGGCATTAAATTATTGACTATTTCTTTCCATTTAGGGTTAGTAGTCATAGTCAGGAAAAGATCAGGTTTGCCAAATTTCCTTACTATTGCCATGGCATCCTGATACAGTTGAGCCATGTTACGTGGGCTACCCATGAATTTGCTCGGTAGTATAACTGCTTTACCAGCCTTAATGCCTTCACTTGTTGCTCGATTTTGGATGTGGTCGAGCAAACCTGTATACATTTCAACTCGCAATTTTTTCTGATTCATTCGGAACCAATGTAATCTATTAGCCTCCGCTTTTGCATAAGCATCTACTGCAATTTGTTGCGTAAGTTTTCCGCCTGATAAGTACGGATTGAATTCATTTCGAATGGAAAATCGATAGGCGTAATATTCCATAAGTGTAACTCGTCTTGCATTTGACACATTGGCCTTCATTATATCTGGGTTCCATCCTTTATCTCCGTAAGGGAAAAATAGAGGGTATACCATGGGATCTACATCTGCATTGAGTACTGCATTATTTATTGGGATGCTTTTTGTTTGTGTTCGACTGTACACCCTAATGTCACGTTCGAAGGGTGGTTCACCGTCTTCATTAGAAAATATTACAGCGACTTCGTTACTGCTTGGGGCATTGTAGCGTCTTTGATCATCATTTTTGTTCAAGCATATGGACATACAAATGTCATTTGGAGGTCTTCCTTCTTGGCGAGCTTTATCCATTTCCTCTTATTCAACTTCGTGCATCATTTTATATGCACGTGCATAGTTGTTGATAGAAGATATTAGGCATGCCAGGTCATTAAGTAAGCCTGTGTGACAATTTCCATTTGCTTCTACAGCCATTCTTGCTCTCAGAGCCTCTTCCGGATCTAAAATATAAAGTTGGGCATATCTAGGACTTTCACCGTCGCGAGGATGCAACGGTGAAGCCATATGATAAACCTGACCATGTATCTTATAAACGTATGGACCACTACCACGATTAATATTGTCGTCAATTTTTGCTCCCATCGATGCAAATGCCAGAGCGCTATTAAAACATCTGATGTTATCGAAAAAGTTTTTGGAGAGCTCATGAGTATGTGTAAAAAGGCTGTAAATCAGTTCAGGTGGACGTGCTATTGGTTGAAGTGATACCGAACCTTTTTTACAGCATATTGTGAAATGCTGGTCATAGTTTGCCTCAGAAGAAAAGTATTTTGCCCCACAATTTGCGCAAATTTCATTAAGTTCTCCACCATCGTGTTCTGCTACCTGATTTTCATCTATTTCATTTCCAACGGCTACATTAAATAATAACGGGTTATTGCGTATGCGATCGGTAGCCGCAAGACGGAGCCTATCTCTACGTTGCTCATAAGTTTCGGATTCTGTAGTTGACGCAGTATTTGTTGCATTATTAGGATTTGTTGACATCCGTCGCCTAGATCGCCCTGTACCCACAGCTAATCTTTTACTGCACTCTCCACCCGACTCAACAATTCTACGTTTCCCATTATTTGCATTTTGGCCACTACTCACAACTGAATCACGATTTTCAGGTTCTGTTTCGAAAACTATCTCATCGTTGCGAATCTCAAATATTTGCTTTCGCCCTTTGTTTTTTTGCTGCTGATTACCTCCATTATTTTCTGTGTCTAAGTTTTGTGTACGATTTTGAGTTTGGATATTTTCTGTAGATACATTTATGTCAGTATTTTCAACATTAATCCCATGGTGTTGCTCATAAATAATGTTAGAATCATCATTTCGGACCTGATGCTGCTGCTTACGCCTACTCATTGCTTTTATTTTTCTCTTTCACGTCTAGTTCCTCTTAAACACTGTTATAAGCTCCAAATCCGAGCCTAACAGCTCAACTGAAACGCCGAGCTTAAAAGCTCCACCCAAATCCGAGCTTAAAAGCTCCACCCAAATCCGAGCTTAAAAGCTCCACCCAAATCCGAGCTTAAAAGCTCCACCCAAATCC